>JBAWJQ010004082.1:0-39514 GCA_037783105.1 Bactrocera zonata | reverse complement strand
TAACATCCTTCTATGAAACTTTGCAAATGAAGTATTGAAGTACATATGTGGTACGAAGCTCGCTTGATTTCATTCGCACTAAACTAAGAAGGTGGAAATATATACAAAATAACCTTTGAGTGCAATTTTCGAAGACTCGATTGTCTGCATAGACTTTAGACTTTTTAATTTTTGATATCAAATAAACGGTTATCATAGCGCGATAACGGTCGTCATTGACGGTCACTTTCTCATCGGCATCATTTTTGAAGAAATATGGACCGATATTTTCACCAGTCCACAAACCACACCAAACCGAAGTTTTTTGGATGACATGACCGCTCTTGGATCTCTTCAGGTTGCTCTTCGTGCCAATTTTGCTTCTTTACATACCCATTGAGCCAGAAATGGGCCTCATTGCTGAACAAAGTTTGGCTCGAAAACATAGGATCTTCACCGTTGAGGAAAAGTTGAAGCAAACGACCGATCATACTACAAAAAATGTATCGCCTGCTACATACTTAGTTTGTTCAGTAAAGCACAAGCTTATTGATCGCACCAGAGTAATGTAAAGTTTCCGAACAGCTAAGGGAATTTTGAAAAGCTTTCTCATGTCACGTATACCCGACTGTCGTAGGAACGGAATCTTAGAATCTTAATGGTACACATAATCATAGTGTCAAAAGGCTTCCTGTAAAGGTCAAAGTCAATAGTTGATTGTTGACGGAGTTTAATCAACAAAAGCTGGTAGTCTATATCCAGATTTTTAAGTATTTGGGTACTCAGCACTTATTCAACTGAAGATAAGAATAGCTGAATAAGGCGCTAAGGGTTAAAGCGCTTTAGTAAGATTTGCAACGGCCAGCAGAGAAGGCTTATAAACCTAACCTACATGCCATGCTTTCTAACAGCCATTTTGAAGAATTGACGCCAGTTATCTTTCAGCTACTCCAGTTTAATGCCTTTTGATTGCACCATTTCATTATACAATGTCTCACAGGGTTGCATTATCACCTACAACACTACGGCGCCAGCTCATCATAAACGAACTACAACCGTCGGACGTCACGTAGTCCACGTCAATGCAGTTCAATTCTATCCATTCACAGGCGTTCAGATGCCAGCATTGATACTTACTGCCATTATCTGTCCATGAACTGAAATGCATGCTGTCTACGCACTCGCACTGCCAATATGGACGAATAAACATACGAGCATACATATGATTGTGTATGTGTAGATGTCAGGCATCGCTTCCTGCCTCACTGGCGTCAATCATATGCAAATTTTTAATGCGTTCTAATTTGTTTGAGTGACAATTTTGCAGCGATCATTTAGATTGCGGCTCGACAGCTAACAAACTGACTTAAAATAAAGGGTATGCCGAATAGAGGGCATAGCTCACGCACACAGATATCAGGCGGGGACACACACTCATGCATTGGTGTGTGTGTCTGCTCATAAAGATTTGTTTGCATGCAAACGCGTATTCCCATGTTTCTCGTGTACATTATCTGATTAAATCAGCACATTTGTAGGCTCAGCTTTGGCTAATGGCTAATGTACATAATTGCAGTCACATATCCAGGAAGTCAGATTTGCCAGCAACGCGACTTGTGCTGTTTGTGTGCTGCAATTGGCAACGCGTGTGCATGACGCCATTTGAATACAAACATTTGAGGGATCAAGTGTGAAGTATTTAGCTATAAATATGGCCGTAAGCCGCGCTCTTCAAAATTACCTTGAAAGTGCTTGTGTATCGAGGTATAAAAAGTTAAGTTATATCAAAGTCATTCCTAAACAGCACACATTGAAGTTCGTAACATTTTTGGTAACTATTCGTTACAATAGTTACATTCAATACAAACTACCTCGTTCAAGGTATAATAATTGTTTTGGCCCAATACACCCAACAAGGCGCTGGTCGTTCTTCCTACTCGCTGTATGACACTAATTGGAGACTCCAAGTGTAGCTAAGCCATCTCCACCGGATTTTTCCAAAGGAATGGATATTTTCATCTTCCATCTGCTTCCCCCGGCAGGTACTGCGTCGAATACTTTCAGAGCTGCAGTGTTCTCTTCCATTCGGACAACATGTCCTAGCCAGTGCAGCCGCTGTCTCTTAGTTCGCTGAACTATATCAATGTCGTCATATATCTTGTACAGCTCATCGTTACATCGACTGCGGTAATCGCCGTTGTTAATGCGCAAAAAACTACAGATATTCCGCAAAACCTTTCTCTCAACCACGCGTATCGGCGTCATTTTACTTCTCAATTGCCGACTCAGCCCGACGTAGCGTACTCGTATGTTGGCAACAGTTATTCTGCGTTGGATTTCGAGACTGACGTTGTTTTTGTTGTTAATGTTATGACCGTCAGCAGTGACGTGGGAGCGAATGTGACGACTCTTTATTTAATGACAGGATATTTCACTTCCTTATCCAGTCTGTTGAAAGCAGATCTAACGATGCAGTTGTTATGGCCAATGGTATCGATGACATCCTTGTATGCCAGGAATTGTACACTCTTGTAGAGATTGTACCACCTCTTTCCAGGTCGAATTATTCTCTATAGGAGTAAATTGAAGAAGTCCCACGATAGGGAATCAGCTTGACTGAAACCACTTTTGGTACCGACCTGCTCGGAAAGGTCCTTACCGACCCTGACAGATCTTTTAGTATTGCTCCATTTACACAGCCGTATTAGGTTTGTGGGCATACCAAATTCAGACATCGCGGCATTAGGACCGCTCTTTTTCTTGTTTGTCGGTCCTCTTTTCAAGGGTCTTTTCTAAGGTTTGGTGCATGGTGAAAATCTAGTCAGCTGTTGATTTTCCAGGCTTGAAGTCACGCTGATAAGGTCCAATCAGTTTGTTTACGGTGGGCTATAATATTTCACATAGCACGCTCGGTAGAACCTTATATCCGATGTTGCGAAGGTTTGTCCCACGGTAGTTGGCGCAGATTGTGGGGTAACCTTTTTTGGGGATTGGGCAGAGCATACTTTCATTCCAATCGTTGGGCATGCTTTCGTCTGACCAAATTCTACACAAAAGCTGACGAATGCTCATTATCAGTTATTTGAATAGCTCGGCTGGACATCCATCGCATACACTACGCTGAGTATATTGAACAGCATAATTATATTTCCCAGGAGCCAATTTGAGGTTACTCAAGGAAAAGAAAGTGATCTTAGGTAACTTAAACCATATTTGCCTTGCTTTGTACGATAGCAACAGATGCTTCCGACGGGTGAAACACACTTTTATACACCAGTGAAGCCTTAAGAGCAAATACTTAACTGTAACATGCGAGGAAACTCAATGGCTATTTCAGGCAATAAAGCTAATCAAACTCTGTCAACTGTAAATAATGAAATCCGATAACTCTCTAAGGAATGAACTGTGTATGACGTGGCTATGGTAAATAGGTAAAATTGCAAAACAAACTCACCTTCATTCCATAGAACATCGTTTAAGATGCAATATGGTATCTTGCTGACCGAGAACTTTTCCATTATGACCTATATCCGCATATGAGAAAACCATAACCAAATTTTCTTAACCTCTTTAAGGTATATGATGATCTTCCAATTGCTTTATCCCGAACGTGGGTAGTGCAATAATTATTTAACCTACAAAAAACAAACAAAATTTGAAAAATTTATGTTGTTATAATTTTATAGTTCTTTTATATCTTCAAATTTGGTCTTTTTCTGAAAATCGGTGTTTCATAAGTTCAATAATTCGGCATAAAAGAGTCCATGAACGCCTTGCCTTTCTCCGGGTAGTCGATGTAGACCACATTTTGCGAATTCTAGAACAGTCACCGCACTGTCTTCGCCTTCTACAGAACAGGTTCGCCAGATGGAGACCGCTGACCACTCTATTCGACCAGTTTCAACTTTCATCATCGTTCACCAAATGACGAACACACATACGCACAGTTACAATGGCTTCACCACTTCAAAAATATGTATTTTTATTGTCTTTTTTAATTCTAAAACATCTATAGAATACTTTCTTTAAATCTCTACTTAATCCGAGTAATAGTTGTATCTCCAACAGCATTGAAAAATTGCTCGCTGAAGGTCAGCCATATAATCACTTAAAACTTGAAAAGTATTTGAAGTATTGAAAGTTTTGAATCAAATATTTTTTTATGTGAAAAATACATATAATATATTGAAAATAGCCTATGTAACCCCTTAAAACATCAAACATTAAAACCGATTGCGGTTGTTGTCCGGAGTAAGCTGAGACGGGAACCAAATCATGCCCCATGTTATTGTTCTAACGGTTATCCAGTCCCCGTCGTAGTGGTAAAGTCATACAACGGTAGCCCCAGGAAATGTTCTGTTTGGACGGGGTCGGACCATAGGGTGTCAGATGTGTAGGGTTAGCTGGGCATGCAAATAGGTGGTGTGTCGGGGTCGATTTTGGATAAGTAAGTGTTTAATCTGCTACAGTATCCAGAACGAAGCTGCGCAGGGGTCACTCTCGATTCTCGCGAGAACCCGAGCTCGTCGTCTGCAATGGGTGGTTCTTACGCCATTCACAGTGAGGGAGGCGGTGAAGGTGCTTATGGCTCCTCTATGAATGGCGGTCTATGCATGTCTGAAATCTGGTCAGCGTATTGTCTTATGTCGTCGACGTACATAGTTGAAGAAAGACTCCTTGATACTTTTAGGAGACGGTTTCAGTTCAAGCAGGTGACTGCAGGAATGGTTTGAACGAAAGAGAGGAACATTGATAACTCCAAGCGGGAGTTAATTATACTAACACCCTATATTTTTTACTGGGTAAGAACAAACCGATCTGCCCAGATGCCTTCCGTCTCAATTAACTTTTGTGATTTCAATCGGCGGCCTGTCAATACGAGATGGTGGACTTTTATCACGCTATGCGCCGTGATAGTCGTTTCTGCGTCGCCTTCGACGGTCCATTCTCAGCCTCTCATTTGTTTACAATGTAATTAATGGAGAATGGTGACTGTCCCTATTTACTGGGGAAAATTAACTTCAATAATCCTCAGAGTTGTCTCAGATATGTTTCCCCATTTTATTATAAAAAGGAAAGTACTAATTTTGCTGGATATGCTCCTCTCAAGCGTGCTATGCGGGAGTTTAATTCGATTTCCGAGAAAGTTCTTCTAGACTTTTCTCACTCTAGGGTATCCTTCATTAATACCCTCAATTCTGTTTTTTAGTTTAAGTTATCTATTCATGTTATTGTAATTTAATTATTCATACATATTAGATTTCTAATTTGCATCCTAGTTTTCATTAGTCTGTAAGAATTAATGTTCATAGACTTAACTAAATAAATAAATAAATTTATCATATTCTATTCAACTTTTTCTGGCAGTTCGTTTGAAACGAATTTGTTGCTTGCTGCAGAACACGGTTGATTATCTTATCAATATCTAGCTAGCTAGGTCAGTAACTGTTCAACACCCACGGTCACTTATACACGGTCATTCATACCATACATACTATTTTAAATGATTTAATATTATGAGAAACTCATTTGTCTTTCACAAGCCCAAATGATGAAAGAGCTTCGTCACTCAAAGACCAATAATATTGGCGAGACAAAGGATATTTATTTTATTTTTTTTCATGGTTTTGCTGAAAGCTAAATATGAAAGAAATTGCACATCATATCAACTTAGGGCGTACGCGAACGCTGCAATGTCTTGTTAAAATCCACTTTGCCTGCAGCGCTGATGAGACCACACGACTACACAAACGCTTCGCGGCATGAGTATGTGGTAGGCAATAATGCATAAGTATTACAGCATACATGCACGCAAAGCTTGCGGCATCCATTCCGAAAGCAAACATTAACTCACTAGCTCACCCAGCCAGCCACGTTCCTCGGCGCTAAGCCGGGACAAGCGACGAAGAATTTATGTTACCGCCTTTGCTTTTTAATACCACATCATAACGTCAATCATTCGCATATCAAGCATATCAAATAGACCCACCCCCGCAACGCAGTCGCATCGTGTGCTTGTCTAAGCGGATGCTGGCATA
This sequence comes from Bactrocera zonata, assembly GCA_037783105.1. Classification (NCBI taxonomy): domain Eukaryota; kingdom Metazoa; phylum Arthropoda; class Insecta; order Diptera; family Tephritidae; genus Bactrocera; species Bactrocera zonata. Next base: position 33,497 of record JBAWJQ010004082.1, on the reverse strand, counting down.
CGCCGAGCCGCATGTTGCATGCAACGCCATGCAACGTATTCGACTTCCTTGTGCTCTGTTTTGCATAATTTATAAGTTTCCAAACTTTTCGTTTTTATTTCACTCATCTTGGCCACATTTTTTTTTTTTTTTTTTGCCGCTGCACTTTGCTACTTTTTGTGTTTACACCACTTCGTATGTCTGCTCGGATAGTGTCTCGAACATACATAAGCTGGGAGAACCAGCGTGTTGCGTAACAAAGTGCAATATTGCATGTTTCCTTTCCGCATGACTGCGTGGCTGTGTGCCGCTTCCTTCCGCAAAAGAATATGAAATATATCAGCCAAAAATAGTTTGCCCCCCACCGAAACCCAAAACTCCGTTTCCACATTCGTCTCGAGCCGTTTAGCGTGTGGGCTTGTCGCTTTAATAATAGAAGCAGCATATCTTGTGAGGCATGTAGCGTTCTCCGGAGCGGAATTTGGGTAAAACTGCTTTTTCAGCTGTTGCACTTATTCTTCATATTCTCCATATGTGGAGTTTCGGCTTTTATAGCTTATCGCAAGCTTGTCATTGTTTGCAAGCAGGCATATGCTTGCTTGTTGTTTTTGCATTTATTTGTTTGCTGCAACAACAAAATATATTTTTTCAGACATTTACTATCTGATATGTCATAGAAAATGGCTTATGGCATAACAGCTGGATGAGAAATCACACGAGATACGCTCGGTTAGTATGTATGAAAGTACCGTTGCATGTGAAAACAAATGCAAATTGGAAGAGAGTATATTAAGTTTGCCACGAAGTTTGTAACACCCAGTTGGGAACGTCGGAGACCCTAAAAAATATGTACTTATATATATATAAATGATCAACAGGATCAAGACTGAGCGGATTTATTCAAGTCCGTCTCTCCATCCGTCCGAAATTTTATATAGGTCCTTTTCTATCCAAGGCTCTCTGATATCGGACTACTGTAGCATATACAGCTGTTGACTGCTAATTAAAAACGACACCTATTTTGAAGTAAATGATGTTATTTTCCAATAAATCACGTATATTTACTATATTTTCACTTATTTTATTTTGAAACCTATGTTAAACTTAAACTCTAATAAGACACATTTTGTTTAAAATTTGTTTTTGTTTTGAAGATTTAGCAATAACATGTGGAATCAAACATTTTATCGACAAAACATAATGATATTAGAAAAACTTGCTTACTTTCAGTTAGTATTTTGTCGGTTATCTCTTTTATTTTAATATTGCTTTACATCAATTCCGACTTTACTTTATAAGACTCTGAGCGCATCAATGGTGTAGCTTGCCATGGCGTTCTAATTTGATCACAAAGAACATCCACATTTGGTATACACTCTGTTCCCAAAAAAATAAGGTGGCATTGTATTTATTTTGAAAATTCTTTATTTATTCTTCCAAATCAATTTCGTCCCCTTCAAAGTAATCTCTTCCCGATGCAATGCACTTATGCCAACGGATTTTCCCATCTTCGAAACACTGGTTGTAGTCACTTTCCGGGATGGCCTTCAGTTCCGTCTTCGCTGCGGCTGGAATCTCCTCTATCGTATAAAAACGGTGTCGCCGGAGCAGTCTTTTGAGCTTGGTGAACAGCCAGAAGTCGCACGGCGCCTCATCAGGTGAATATGGTGGTTGCGGAACGATATGGGTTGAGTTTTTGGCGAAATGATCACGAATTACGAGGGCAGTATGGGATGCTGCATTATCGTGGTGTAAAAACCAAGAATTGTCTTTCCACAATTCCGGGCTTTTTAGGCGGATAGCGTTACGCAAACGACGCATAACGTTCAAATAATATTTCTTGTTGACTGTTTGACCGGTTGGAAGGAATTCATAATGCACAACACCACGATAATCGAAGAAAACAGTCAACATGACCTTGATTTTTGGAGCGATTTTTTTGGTTCAATGTTTTCGGTACCAGTCGAGATTTGACGCGCTTGAGGCCCAAAACATCCTTCAAAATGGTATTGGCTGAGCCTTTCGATATGCCAACTTCATCAGCAAGGTCTCTAATTGTTAATCGACGGTTTTTTAACACCAAATCTTTGATTTGTAGAACGTGAGTTTCGTCGGTTGAGGTTGATGGTCGCCTTGGACGCTCTTCGTCTTCGACACGTTCACGGCCGGCTTGGAACTCACTATACCATTTGTAAACATTTTTTTCAGACAAAGCGTCATCATCAAAAGCTTTCTGCAAATCAGTAGTGATCAGTATATTGAGCTGAGTCGATTTAGCCATGTCCGTCTGTCTGTTCGTCTGTCCGTCTGTCTGTATATATATACGAACTAGTCCCTCAGTTTTTAAGATATCCTTTTGAAATTTTGCAAACGTCATTTTCTCTTCAAGAAGCTGCTCATTTGTCGGAACGGCCGATATCGGACCACTATAACATATAGCTGCCATAAAAACTGAACGATCGGAATCAAGTTCTCATATGGAAAACTTTCGCATTTGACAATGTATCTTCACCAAATTTGGTACACATTATTTTCTAGGGCAACAATGTAATCTCCGGAGAAATTGTTCAGATCGGTTAACTATAGCATATAGCTACCATACAAACTGAGCGATCGGAATCAAGTTCTTATATGGACAACTTTCACATTTGACAAGATATATTCACGAAATTTGGTATATATTATTTTCTAAGGCAACAATGTAATCTCCGAAGAAATTGTTCAGATCGGTTAACTATAGCATATAGCTACCATACAAACTGAGCGATCGGAATCAAGTTCTTATATGGACAACTTTCACATTTGACAAGATATATTCACGAAATTTGGTATATATTATTTTTTAAGGTAACAATGTAATCTCTACAAACTTGTTCAGAACGGGTTACTATAGCATATAGCTTCCATACAAACTGAACACATAGTTACTAACAAAAATGCACCTGTGAAGGGTATTTAGCTTCGGTGCAACCGAAGTTAACGTTTTTTCTTGTTTTATACTATTTTTGAATGGTATTACAGCATCGGTGAAGTCAATGTCTCATATCAGAACGGTATTTCAAGCACGCGGTTACAGCAACTGAGTTTTATCAAGATCATCCTGTTAGTTTGATGTATGCCATTTGTTTCAGCAAAGACTTCTTACGATCACTCACCGGTCCGGTTTACGAGTTCCAACTGCCCCGTTCCGTACATACATATGTGCTCGCATTTCAAATATACAATTGTATTTTTTGTGAGTTATAAATAAACATTAAAGGGATTGTGCACTTTACATCCTTACGCATTTTTATTTAACAACAGTGAAAGTGATTAGTGCTTTTTTTTGCAAATTTGCAAGCAAATTGTTCAGGCAAGATTATCTCACGAAAAGCCCTTCTCATGTTGACTTCCAATTAGACAGTCGTACCTGGTAAAGCAACAAAGCCCATTAAATTGACATTCTAAAAAGTGCTCCATAAGAGTCTAAACACTAGATTGTCAGCTACAATTATGTAAGACGCATATCAAAAGTTAGCCCCTATAAAGTTGGATTTCTATACTGTCCAAACGGATCCTGTGTCGCTTACCATGGACGATAACATTGCTTCATTCTTGTTTAGCTCTGTACTAAGTATTTCAGAGACATATTGTCTACGGTATGTCAAGCAATCCGCACCAGACGATGAATTATTTCTGGATTCAAGAACATTTGTTGCTTCTTTTATTGTTATATAAGGCCGTTATCGTTGCTGATTTATGGGGAGCATTTTATATATTGTAGGGTGGTGTAATGGGGTATAGTCATGCTTCTGAGCAAGCAGCTACAGTTGTAGGGCCATACCCAATTCCTAGTCTTGCGTCCCCCGCCGCGCACCCTGGAAGCATGAGTACCCTTGTGTATGAAGCGATAGTCAAGCCGTGTGGATCCTGAGGTCACGGTTAAAAGAGAAGAAGCTTCAGCGAAGCCACTCCGACATCTTTGGTTAAAGGTTTCGCTAAAGTGTAATTGCAGCGTCTGTTCAGAAGAGGTACGTCTGCGAGCTATGGTCGGTCTTGAAACAAACTGCTCGCTACATAAATATGTTTAAAACTTTATACCACTCACCTAGCGAGTTTGAACGCTGGGTTTGGTTCCCGCCACGTAAAAAAAATGGAAAATGGAAAGAAACAACCATAGACATTAAGGATGTTCGAGAGAAAGATTTTGCGGAAGATATATGGTTCTTTGCGCATTGGCAACGGCGAGTACCGCTGTCGATGAAACAATAGCACTTAAGAGATATACGGCGTCATTGACAAAGTTCCGCAAATCAAGAGACAGCGGCTAGGTCATGTTGTCCGGATGGGAGAGAACACTGCAGCTTTGAAGGTTTTCGATTCAGTTCCCGCAGGTGGAAATAGAAGAAAAGGAAGCCCTCCCCTCCGTTGAAGAGATCTGGTGGTAAAAATTTGGCTTCATTTTAAATCTCTGCAAATCTAAAATGCATACATATATTTACATTGACAGCTATTACTATTGGAAATTATATGCATTTAAAAATTATTTTTACATAATTATCGCCAGGATTGTAGAGACAAAACCGGAATCATATGATTGTAGTGAATTATTGGAGAAAAAATATGCAGAACATTGTTGCTGTGCACCACACACCCTCTGAGAACTTTGGGATTGGGAAGAATTGTCTCCAACCCCGCTTCTCTCATTCACTCATTATTGCTACACATTTGTTAGATTTCAATTTTAAAGGAATGAGTTTTTCGCTGAAATCCTGAGGTCAAGTTAGACTCAATCGTCCACCATCAAATTGCGAGAGGACAACAGAACTTTCATCCAGTACCATAGTAATGAATAATAGTCTACAATATGTACTTTAAATTGATGGAATATATAGTATACTCCGCCACCAATTTTCCACTTGGACTTCGAATTGTCTGTTAAGAAGCCAACTTTTTATTTCACACTCTTTCAACGTGTCGCTTGCAGCTATTAATTCAAATCAGAATCAAACATGGGTAAGCTAGGCAATCAATAATCTAAAGTGGAATCGAAATTTCCAAGAGTTTCAAAACCTCCACACCAGGAGGAAAAATACATGCCTACATATATCTGAACTTCCGTCTGTCCACCAGTACTTCCTTCGGTACGTTCGTATGAACTTCCTTCCGTCTATCTGAACATTTTCGTTCATCCATCTGAACTTCCTTCCACCCGCCAGTCTGAACCTTTCATATGTCAGAACTTCTTTCCGTTCATCTGAACTTTCTTTCATCTATCTAAAATTGCTTCCGTCCGTTTAAACTTCTATCCAACAATCTGAATTTCCCTCCGTACGTCTGAAGTTCCTTTCGTTTATGTACATTTCCGTTCGTCTATCTGAACTTATTTCCGTCCATCTGAAGTCTCTTACGTCTAACTGTATATCCGTCCATCCATCTGAACACTTCTATTCCTTAATCTGAAATTCTTTTCGTTCATACGAATTTACTTCCGTTCGTTCGAACTTCCTTCCGTACGTCTAACGGAATTTCCGTCCATCGTCTGAACTTTCTTCCGTCTATCTGAACTCACTTATGTCCATCTAAACTTCTATCCGGGAATCTGAACTTCCTTCCGTCCATCTGAAGTCCTTTCCGTCCATATGTTTATCTGAACACTACCATCCGTCAATATCCATCCGTCAATCTGAACATTCCTCCTTTCATTTGAATTTACTTTTCTTCGTTACGTCTATCGGAATTTCCGTTCATCTGAGTTTTCTTCCTTCCAACTGAAAATCCGTCCTTTAATCTGAACTTCTCCCCGTCCATATGCATTTCTGTGCATCAATCTGAAATTCCGTCCATTCATCTTAATTTTCTTCCTTCCGTCCATCTGAATTTTCATCTGTCAATCTGAACTTCCTTCTGTCTGAACCTCTTTCCTTTCTTGCATCCGAGGGCTTACTGTGCACAGTATAAATTTCGAACACATCCTTATTGTATATATTGGTTAAAACGCGATATTTAAAGCTTTGATGGGGTTTGATGTCGAAAGGAGCTGAACCTCTTTGATTCCATAATCTCAACACGCTGGCTTAAACTTGGACATTCATTACATTTTCTATAAAATAATTTCTATGATTTCAAAGGCACATTTTTCATATTTACACACTTTTCGTTGCCATCATATATATAGTAAGTGTATATATTCATATAGCTGAATTCGGCGATACTTACATACATACATCAGCACAAATCTAGATATGCCCACAAACAACTTGGCGTCTCAAATTTAAAATGATTCAACACCCTTTCTTGAGTCTAATTTGCCAGCGACAGAACCGAAAGTGGCAAAACCACAAGCAAAATATGAAAAGGCCAAAGTCATCAAATTTCAATGAATTCACGTCATCACGCGATAGCAATCCAGTCATTGCCTCAAACACAAATTGCAAGTGGGGAAAGATTTGAATATAATCGAAGCATACTGTATGTCAGTGGCCTACGGCAGCCGCACTGCTTAGCAAAACCATATTCGTATGTGCGTAAGTATGTTTGTCTGAGTGGCAGTGCAGTACCGGCTGATTGTGGTGGGATATTCAAATAACCTAAGTCAGCCCACCCCGCGCTGCTGCCGCGCCCACCCGCCATACACGCGCACAATGATGGATGATTGCACGGCGAATGTGAATGCGATGGCGGCGTGCATTGTTGGGGCATGAATGTGGCACTCAACGATCCTCCTTTTTGGCTTTTATTAGGTGCAAATTTATGCTGAATTTCTAATGTCATCGCTGTTGTGGCATAGCGATGAGAATATGACGACAAAACCAATCACAGAAGCGGCGCAACTCATGCCTTCTATTTTTTTGCTTCGTCCATGTGCCGTAAGAAATTCGGCTCATTTATTATTCTTTCGGCGTTTCTAGTGTGTGGCGCAGTATGAGGGGGTGTGAGGTGTCTAAAGGGTTACCTTTCGTATGGCATTACAATTTACTGTGCCGCTCAACTGCTTCTTCTTCTTATGCGTTATTTATTCCGGTTTTTATTGCTGCACATCCTGGCGGCATCTGTGGAAAATTTGTAGGCTTTCTCACACCATTTCTTTAAAGCGCAGTTAGAATTTGTGGCCTAACACGCTTGCCACCTACGCAAGAAGCTGCTGAAATATTAACAGTTTTGTATTGTGTGTACCGTTGTGTATGTATATATATGCACTTTGGCACTGCGTGTCCGGCAGTTTTTGGCATCTGCTGGTGTCATATTTTTTACCCCTTCGCTTCCTAAATTTTATGTTATTCTTTTTTGTGTTTTGGTTGGCATCTTTGACCTTCCTGTTTTTTATGGTTCGTCCTAACGACCATAAAGTGGTAATTCTCTCACAATTTATGACGTAGGCGCTTCTGTGAAGGATTTGCTGGAATATAAAATTTAGTTGCATATGTGTCTGCAATACAATTAGTATGCTCACTTCTCGTCTATTTTGTGTGGTCTATATTTTCAAACGGCACATCTACTTGATATTTATTTAATCGGAAAAATTCTGAGACTTCAAAGCATATTTAGAAAGTCTATGTGAAAAACGCAACCGAGTGATATGTTAACTGGCGAATGACGTACACGATGTTTTGCTCCAAGGCTTGAATCGAAACGAGACAGTCCGCATAGACCTGGGCTTTACATATCTTAACAGGAAAGCGTCTAATGGTGTGATATTACACAATCTTGGAGGCCAAACGTAAAATTATCTGCTCACCGAAGTGTTCTCTCAATAAATCCATTGATTGGTGCGATGTATGAAAGTGGCGCTATCTTCTTCAAAGCAAATGTCGCCGTGATCACTAGCTCCAATTTCAGGCATCAAATAGTCAGTTATCATGGCCTGATAACAGTCGTCATTGACGGTTACGTTCTCACCGGCATTATTTTTGAAGAAATATGGACCGATGATTGCACCGGCCCACAAACAAACCGTTGTTTTTTCTGGATGAAATGGCAGTTATTAAATCTCTTCAGGTTGCTCTTCATCTCAAATGCGAAAATTTTGCTTGTTTACATACCCATTGAGCCGGAAATGGGGCTCATCGCTGGACAAAATTCGGCTCGAGAACATCGGGTCTTCTTCGAACTTTTTAAGAGAAGTCGGTTGGGAAGGTTGAGCGATCAATTGTCAGGTTTGACAATTAAGTAATGAGACTGATTTTATTGCAGCGCTTGTGGTAAACCTGTGACCTTGGAATTCCCTTTTTCTTTTTACGGCATTCCTCCCCTCTTCATTGATATATGTGCCATCACTCTAGCTTGTTTAGTTCACCTGCTGCGTAGCACAGCTGTATTTTTTATGCTTTCAATTTAAGATTTTGACGAGTTGCTGCGAACCGAGCGTCATTTGTCAAAAAAAGTCTATTGAAAAAAATACGTGAAAGTGACGTGTAAAACACGCTTGCCACCTACGCCAAGCCTAGTGGTTTTAAGAAATATTTCTCCACATGCCATAGCGGTTTAAATCCTATCATAGAGTTTTTCTAGGTCCCCTTTCGTTGAAAAGCTCTTACTATTTTGAATCGCTGATGATGAAGTAGCAGTCAAATTCTATGGTCGAATTTCTAGTAAAGTAAGTTCTTCATCGCTTTTCAACATCTTTACAATTTTCTTCTTTCTGCTGCAGAACCCTTCACATACTCGTATGTTGTTGACATTAGCGATGCGCACCTTTAATGTTCCGGAAAAATTTTGATTAATAATTCTAATTAATTAATTCAAAAGCGGTTTGTAAGCTAACAGAACAGTTGGCTGGTTTGACTGATTGATATTTTCATGAAGATACTGGAACTGGAATTCAAATCGTTTTGGGGGACGCGTTTCTTGACACCATAAAGAGTTCGATATTTTACATATTTTAGAAGGGCGTAATAGGATTTTTGCCACGCCCACAAAATGTTGTTAATGGAAAACTTACAAAACGCCTTAACTAAGTCGAAAATTAAGTTATAAAACTTTAATTGATACAACGAATCTCATCTCTGGTGTAAAAATAGTTGTGATCATGAAACAGGTGTACAAAAAAAAGGCGCATCCTGGTGACATTGATTCTGAATTTCCTGGTTGTCTGAAAAAAAAACAATCAAAAGAAATTCTTAATCAGTAAGGATGCCGTTATAGTCCCTACCTCAGGGAACACGAAAATTTTTTTTTTTTGAAAAATGGCGACTGCCTGAAAATAAAAATCATTTTTTACGTTTTTTTTTTTGAAATTCCTGAATTTTTTAAAATATTAAAGGATTATATAAAGAAGGTTCACACAAAATTTCAAGTAAATCGGTTGCATAGAACGTGAGATAATGCCGGTACCGTGTGGAAAAAAGTAGTTTCGAGAAAAACGCGTAACTATGGCTCTAAAGTAACTGTGGCTCTTAAAATAATTTTAATTTTTAAAAATCCTTTGGAGGATATGTTCTTAAGAGTCTAAACTTTAAATATATGAAAAAAATCGAATTCTTCAAAATTCTAGAGTAGAATACCCCTTAAATAGATAAAATCGGGTGAATGTGTATTAGTTACATATATGGACCTTTAAATATTTAAATATCCATTTGATTTTATACCAATATATTGGTCAATATGTGTGGTACCATCCTTTAATAAAACTCAAAAAAACATTTTTTTTCTGGTAATTATATCTCGTATTGCCAAAAAAGGGTTAATCCTACTCCTAGCTCTGTTGTCCGGTTGGCCTAATACCGTCAGTAAGTGTATGAAGTCTATGTTTATAAAATCATGGTACATGGGAATATGTGTTTGACTACACTTGAGGAATGTAGGTATATTTAGTGATTTCCGACTTTTCTCCCGACTTTAGACTAATATACATTTATATATTGTTACGAATTTACTCTTGCTAGTTTACTTTGTTAGGTTCGTATCTCTGGATTGACAAATAAAATCAACACTGTTTAATTTAATTCAACAACTCTTTAATTCACAACTCGTCTACACTATAGCAGTTTACTCTTAGCACTGATTGATTACGTTGGCGCTGCCACGGCTTATATAGCCACGCACTTCTCGCTAGATGCCGATGTGTCCTTCTAGAATATTGCGTCTAGAAACCACCAGAACATACTGCTATACGGCGCCAGATGTCGCTAGATGCCGGTGTGTCCTTCTAGAATATTGCGTCTAGAAACCACCAGAACATACTGCTATACGGCGCCAGATGTAGCTATTGCTTCGACAAACAAACAGCCGCGGCGCCAGATGTCTACAATAAGACAAATGCTATTCCATATACCTACAGCTATTGTTCATAATAATGGATGCATATAGCAATACAAATACAACTTAATACTACTTTTGTAACACTGCCCTCCACTAAAGCCTAATCGTCCCGATTAGGCACAAATCCTCTTGAACCAAATGGGGCGAGCCTCTCCAAATGTACTACTTTCATTTTACATCGTGCTTTTCCATTCCTTTGTATGCGGTATACCACGTCATTAAGTCGTTTTATCACCATATAGGGTCCTTCCCAGGCTGACTGCAGTTTCGGGGACAAGCCTTTCTTTCGAAGTGGATTGTACAATAGGACCAGATCACCTTCTTCAAAACCTTTTGAATTTGCCGCTTGATCGAACCGGTCCTTCATCTTATTGCTCATCAGATGCGTATGCTGTCTTACCATTAGGTGCAATTCATTCATTTCTTCCTTTAAGGCAGAACAATAATCTCCATCATTTCTTACAGCTGTAGGATTCGTTCCAAACTTAAGATCAGCGGGGAGTCGCAGATCAGATCCGAAAATAATCTTTGCTGGCGTGTAACCAGTTGTCTCGTGCTTCGCTGAACGATACGCCAGCAGGAACATCTGGATGCACTTGTCCCAATTCCGTTGATCTTTATCAACGATTTTCCGCAGATGTTCTTCGAGCGTTCGGTTGAATCTCTCCACCATTCCATCTGATTGTGGATGTAACGCTGTCGTCCGTGTCTTGTGGATGCCCAATAATGTACAGACTTCTTGGAAAATGGAAGATTCGAAATTCCTGCCTTGATCTGAGTGTAATTCGACGGGCACTCCGAACCTTGTTATCCAATTTTCTACAAACGCTTCGGCTACTGTCTTCGCTTCCTGGTTTGGTAAGGCATATACTTCTGGCCATTTACTGAAATAGTCCATGACAACCAGTAGATATTTGTTTCCGGCCGTACTGGTTGGGAACGGACCTGCAACATCCATTGCGACTCTTTCAAATGGCGATCCCACGTTGTACTGTTGTAGCCTACCGCGACTTTTGGCTTTAGGACCTTTAGCTGCCATGCACTCTACGCAATTACTTATCCATTCTGCTATGGAATCTCGACAACCGATCCAGTAGAACCGTTGTTTAATCTTCTCTATAGTTTTTGTAATTCCAAGGTGCCCTCCACTAGGTCCATTGTGATATTCTTTCAATACTTTTGGGATCATGGACTTCGGTACTATGATCAGCAGACGAGACTGTTTGCCATCTTCGCTTTCCCAGGTACGATGAAGGTATCCATTAACGAGGTTTATGCTGTTCCATTGGGCCCAATATGCTTTTGCAGTTGGACTCTCGCTACTTATTTGTTCCTTTGGTGGTCGTACCCCATTTTCTTTGGCCATTATCAGCTTTGCAAGATCAGGGTCCTCCAGCTGATTGATTCTGATGCGGTGAGGAGTCCAATCATCTTCAGGTTCTATATTCAGTAATCGCACGTCGATTATACCTTCTTTTCCCTCTGATTTGGAGCAATGTTTACATTCCAGTGGACAAGGGCGACGTGATAATGCATCCGCATTTTTGTGGTGAATCCCCTTTCGGTGTTCTGTTTCGAAGTCGTAATTCTGTAATCTTTCGATCCATCGTGCAATTTGGCCTTCCGGATTCTTAAACTGTAATAACCATTTTAATGCTGCATGATCAGTCCTCAGCAAGAATCGTTGTCCATACAAATACTTGTGGAAATGTTTTACACATTCCACCACAGCTAGTAGTTCTTTTCGCGTCACACAGTAGTTTTTCTCTGGTTTCCCGAGCACTCTGCTGTAATACCCAATTACTCTTTCTTGTCCGTCGATGAGCTGAGACAGGACACCTCCAATTCCATAAGCGCTCGCATCTGTATCCAGGATGAATTTCTTTCCAGGTATTGGATAAGCCAACATCGGCGCCGTACAAAGTAGTTCTTTAAGCTGCTCAAACGCTTTTTCTTGTTCCAACTGCCATACAAACGGGCGATTCTTCTTTGTTAAATCATGTAAACTTCTAGCCACGTTCGCAAATCCAGGTACAAAACGGCGGTAATACGTGCATAAACCGAGGAAGCTGCGGAGTTCATGTATGTTGGTGGGTCGAGGCCAATCTTTAACTGCATTTATTTTTCCTTCCTCGGTGTGAATCCCCTCAGTTGACACTTTATGTCCGAGATATGTGACCTGCTTCTTCCATAATGAGCACTTTTTGGGATTCAAGCGTAATCCGGCTGATGCTATTCGCTGAAAGACTTCCTCTAGATTTTTCAGATGATCATCAAAACTTTTTCCCATGATGATAATGTCATCAAGATACACCAAACATGTCTTCCAGTTGAGTCCTTTTAACACATGTTCCATCAGTCGCTCGAACGTTGCAGGCGCATTACATAACCCAAATGGCATCACAGAGAATTCCCATAACCCGTCGCCCATACTGAAAGCGGTCTTTTCACGGTCACATTCATCAATCTCGACTTGCCAATATCCACTTTGTAGATCTAATGTAGAAAACCATTTCGCTCCAGACAAGGTGTCTAATGTATCGTCGATTCTCGGTAGAGGATAACTGTCTTTCTTTGTGACATCATTCAACTTCCTATAATCTACGCAGAAACGGGTGCTACCATCTTTCTTTTTAACTAAGACGATAGGTGAGCTCCATGGACTTATTGAAGGTTCGATTACACCGTTTTTGTGCATGTCTTCAATAATTTTGTTAGCATCTTCACGTTTTGCTAGTGGAACCCTACGCGGAGCTTCTCGGATTGGTTTAGCGTCTCCAGTATTTATGCGATGTTTGACAATGCCGGTTCTTCCTGTGTTTCCTTCGTTTGCAAATATGGATGCGTATTTTTCTAATAGTTTTTCTGCTTTTAATTTTTCATTTCCATGCAGTTCGTTCAGCAAATTATTTAGGAGTGTAGGACTTATCTGCTGTGGCTCAATAGTAGGCTTCTGTTGTGACCGTTCGCATCGTGCTATTGCACTTATATTCTGGCACTGTCCAATTACTGCTCCTTTCTTCAGACTTATAGGCGTGTTGAATTCATTCACTACTCTGACCGGAATGGTGGCGTCTTCTCTAGTTTTCACAAGCGTTCTTCCTACCAATATGGGTGTATCTATTTTTGTTGGTTCCACAATCCACAACTCTTCAGTCCCACCTCCTCCATTCACTTTAGCCCATACAATCGCCTCAGATTTTGGTGGAATACTCTGATTATCATCAACAATCACCCTCTTACTTTCAACGTTGGTCACATATCCGGTGTTTATAGGCATCTCCATGTCCTGGCAAAACAGCATTTGCTTGTTTAAATCCAAAGTAACCCCGTGATCAATCATGAAATCTACTCCCATTATAATTTCATCCGTGATTTCTGCTACGATGAAGGTGTGATTAACTTCCAGGGTACCAATCATCACTTCGCAAAACACTTTTCCCGCGACAGCTGCTTCCTCTCCGGTGGCCGTTCGAAGCTTGCAACCGACTAATGGTTCAACCGTTCCTCTTACCACATCCGGTCGGATAATTGAATGTGTGGCACCAGTATCCAAAGTAAGCGTTGACAGTCGTCCATTTACGATGCCGTTGATAGTAAGATTGTTGTCATGGCGACCTATTTGTGATATCGAGATGGCGGGGCAAATAGTTGTGGGAACCAGCTCACGCCCCTTTGAACTGTTCCGTTTTAGTTTAACGACTTGTGAGATGTAGATGCTCCGTCCTCGTTATCTGTTGGATGTTTCCGTTTTGATGGGTTTACTTTTATATTGCAATTTCGGGCAAAGTGACCCGCTTTTCCACAGTTGAAACATCTGCCTGTTGTATTTACTCGCGGTGCAGCAATTGTCTTCAGAGTCTTCAATATTTCCTCCATCAGCGCTGGTTGTTCCATTTCAACCCTTTGTACTTTGTGTGCTGGTTTACTTAGTAGGGAAGCTGTTTCCTGTGTGAGGGCGTGCGAAACCGTTTCAGCAAACGTTCTTTTTGGCAATGCATATGTGGCGCGTTTGGTGTCCACATCACGAATTCCATTTATGAAACATTGAATTTTTACCCTCTCAATGTAATCCACAGGTGCATCTGCATTTGCCAAATGAGCCAGTCGTTCTATTTCAGTTGCGAACTCTTGCAATGACTCGTTCATTTTCTGACCCCTATTTTGCAGTTCGATCTGGTATATTTGTTTCCGGTGCTCACTACCATATCGTCTTTCTATCGCACTCATCAATGCCTCATAGTTGTCCCGTTCACAGTCTGGAATAGTCTGAAGGATTTCTGCCGCAGGCCCTTTCAATGATACAAACAAGGACGCCACTTTGTCCGCTGCATTCCAGTTATTGGCCATTGCTGTCTTTTCAAACTGAAGTTTGAAAATTTGAAATGGAATACTTCCATCGAATGTGGGTGCCTTCAATCTTGGATTATTTGTTGATGGTGCAGGGCCATGCAGTTGCAGTTCTCGCATACGATTACTCAGTTGAAGAAATTCTGATCTTAAATTTTCTTCGTCATTTTTTATTGTGCTTAATTCGTCTTCAAATTTTGAAAATTTCTCTTGCACTTGTATATTATTTTCTGTAATCTGTTGTACCAAACGCTTTTCTAACTGCGTATTATTTTCAGTCATTTGTTGTGTAAGGCAAGACTTTAACTGCGATGTATTTTCAGCTATTTGCTGTGCCAGACGATTTTCTGTTTGCACTGCATTTTCTGCCATTTGCTTAATAGCCACTAACAACGTGTTCATGTCTACACTTGATGATGTTCGTTGTTCTTCTACTTTTTCTTCTACCTTTGTAGAAGTTTCTGGCCCAACAAATTCGAACTCGTCCACATTAATTCCATCCGCTTCCATTGCTTCACGTAGTCGTGCCTGCAGATCCGCCTTTTGCCCGCTTATCGGCAAATTACGCTCCTCCAGTTCCTTTTTTAATTGCTGAATTCTCAATTCTCCGAATTTAACCATCTTGAATTTGGATTATTTGACAATCCCACTTCTGACACCAATTGTTACGAATTTACTCTTGCTAGTTTACTTTGTTAGGTTCGTATCTCTGGATTGACAAATAAAATCAACACTGTTTAATTTAATTCAACAACTCTTTAATTCACAACTCGTCTACACTATAGCAGTTTACTCTTAGCACTGATTGATTACGTTGGCGCTGCCACGGCTTATATAGCCACGCACTTCTCGCTAGATGCCGATGTGTCCTTCTAGAATATTGCGTCTAGAAACCACCAGAACATACTGCTATACGGCGCCAGATGTCGCTAGATGCCGGTGTGTCCTTCTAGAATATTGCGTCTAGAAACCACCAGAACATACTGCTATACGGCGCCAGATGTAGCTATTGCTTCGACAAACAAACAGCCGCGGCGCCAGATGTCTACAATAAGACAAATGCTATTCCATATACCTACAGCTATTGTTCATAATAATGGATGCATATAGCAATACAAATACAACTTAATACTACTTTTGTAACAATATGATATTGTTACGAATTTACTGCTTGCTAGTTTACTTTGTTAGGTTCGTATCTCTGGATTGACAAATAAAATCAACACTGTTTAATTTAATTCAACAACTCTTTATTTCACAACTCGTCTACACTATAGCAGTTTACTCTTAGCACTGATTGATTACGTTGGCGCTGCCACGGCTTATATAGCCACGCACTTCTCGCTAGATGCCGATGTGTCCTTCTAGAATATTGCGTCTAGAAACCACCAGAACATACTGCTATACGGCGCCAGATGTCGCTAGATGCCGATGTGTCCTTCTAGAATATTGCGTCTAGAAACCACCAGAACATACTGCTATACGGCGCCAGATGTAGCTATTGCTTCGACAAACAAACAGCCGCGGCGCCAGATGTCTACAATAAGACAAATGCTATTCCATATACCTACAGCTATTGTTCATAATAATGGATGCATATAGCAATACAAATACAACTTAATACTACTTTTGTAACACTGCCCTCCACTAAAGCCTAATCGTCCCGATTAGGCACAAATCCTCTTGAACCAAATGGGGCGAGCCTCTCCAAATGTACTACTTTCATTTTACATCGTGCTTTTCCATTCCTTTGTATGCGGTATACCACGTCATTAAGTCGTTTTATCACCATATAGGGTCCTTCCCAGGCTGACTGCAGTTTCGGGGACAAGCCTTTCTTTCGAAGTGGATTGTACAATAGGACCAGATCACCTTCTTCAAAACCTTTTGAATTTGCCGCTTGATCGAACCGGTCCTTCATCTTATTGCTCATCAGATGCGTATGCTGTCTTACCATTAGGTGCAATTCATTCATTTCTTCCTTTAAGGCAGAACAATAATCTCCATCATTTCTTACAGCTGTAGGATTCGTTCCAAACTTAAGATCAGCGGGGAGTCGCAGATCAGATCCGAAAATAATCTTTGCTGGCGTGTAACCAGTTGTCTCGTGCTTCGCTGAACGATACGCCAGCAGGAACATCTGGATGCACTTGTCCCAATTCCGTTGATCTTTATCAACGATTTTCCGCAGATGTTCTTCGAGCGTTCGGTTGAATCTCTCCACCATTCCATCTGATTGTGGATGTAACGCTGTCGTCCGTGTCTTGTGGATGCCCAATAATGTACAGACTTCTTGGAAAATGGAAGATTCGAAATTCCTGCCTTGATCTGAGTGTAATTCGACGGGCACTCCGAACCTTGTTATCCAATTTTCTACAAACGCTTCGGCTACTGTCTTCGCTTCCTGGTTTGGTAAGGCATATACTTCTGGCCATTTACTGAAATAGTCCATGACAACCAGTAGATATTTGTTTCCGGCCGTACTGGTTGGGAACGGACCTGCAATATCCATTGCGACTCGTTCAAATGGTGATCCCACGTTGTACTGTTGTAGCCTACCGCGACTTTTGGCTTTAGGACCTTTAGCTGCCATGCACTCTACGCAATTACTTATCCATTCTGCTATGGAATCTCGACAACCGATCCAGTAGAACCGTTGTTTAATCTTCTCTATAGTTTTTGTAATTCCAAGGTGCCCTCCACTAGGTCCATTGTGATATTCTTTCAATACTTTTGGGATCATGGACTTCGGTACTATGATCAGCAGACGAGACTGTTTGCCATCTTCGCTTTCCCAGGTACGATGAAGGTATCCATTAACGAGGTTTATGCTGTTCCATTGGGCCCAATATGCTTTTGCAGTTGGACTCTCGCTACTTATTTGTTCCTTTGGTGGTCGTACCCCATTTTCTTTGGCCATTATCAGCTTTGCAAGATCAGGGTCCTCCAGCTGATTGATTCTGATGCGGTGAGGAGTCCAATCATCTTCAGGTTCTATATTCAGTAATCGCACGTCGATTATACCTTCTTTTCCCTCTGATTTGGAGCAATGTTTACATTCCAGTGGACAAGGGCGACGTGATAATGCATCCGCATTTTTGTGGTGAATCCTCTTCGGTGTTCTGTTTCGAAGTCGTAATTCTGTAATCTTTCGATCCATCGTGCAATTTGGCCTTCCGGATTCTTAAACTGTAATAACCATTTTAATGCTGCATGATCAGTCCTCAGCAAGAATCGTTGTCCATACAAATACTTGTGGAAATGTTTTACACATTCCACCACAGCTAGTAGTTCTTTTCGCGTCACACAGTAGTTTTTCTCTGGTTTCCCGAGCACTCTGCTGTAATACCCAATTACTCTTTCTTGTCCGTCGATGAGCTGAGACAGGACACCTCCAATTCCATAAGCGCTCGCATCTGTATCCAGGATGAATTTCTTTCCAGGTATTGGATAAGCCAACATCGGCGCCGTACAAAGTAGTTCTTTAAGCTGCTCAAACGCTTTTTCTTGTTCCAACTGCCATACAAACGGGCGATTCTTCTTTGTTAAATCATGTAAACTTCTAGCCACGTTCGCAAATCCAGGTACAAAACGGCGGTAATACGTGCATAAACCGAGGAAGCTGCGGAGTTCATGTATGTTGGTGGGTCGAGGCCAATCTTTAACTGCATTTATTTTTCCTTCCTCGGTGTGAATCCCCTCAGTTGACACTTTATGTCCGAGATATGTGACCTGCTTCTTCCATAATGAGCACTTTTTGGGATTCAAGCGTAATCCGGCTGATGCTATTCGCTGAAAGACTTCCTCTAGATTTTTCAGATGATCATCAAAACTTTTTCCCATGATGATAATGTCATCAAGATACACCAAACATGTCTTCCAGTTGAGTCCTTTTAACACATGTTCCATCAGTCGCTCGAACGTTGCAGGCGCATTACATAACCCAAATGGCATCACAGAGAATTCCCATAACCCGTCGCCCATACTGAAAGCGGTCTTTTCGCGGTCACGTTCATCAATCTCGACTTGCCAATATCCACTTTGTAGATCTAATGTAGAAAACCATTTCGCTCCAGACAAGGTGTCTAATGTATCGTCGATTCTCGGTAGAGGATAACTGTCTTTCTTTGTGACATCATTCAACTTCCTATAATCTACGCAGAAACGGGTGCTACCATCTTTCTTTTTAACTAAGACGATAGGTGAGCTCCATGGACTTATTGAAGGTTCGATTACACCGTTTTTGTGCATGTCTTCAATAATTTTGTTAGCATCTTCACGTTTTGCTAGTGGAACCCTACGCGGAGCTTGTCGGATTGGTTTAGCGTCTCCAGTATTTATGCGATGTTTGACAATGCCGGTTCTTCCTGTGTTTCCTTCGTTTGCAAATATGGATGCGTATTTTTCTAATAGTTTTTCTGCTTTTAATTTTTCATTTCCATGCAGTTCGTTCAGCAAATTATTTAGGAGTGTAGGACTTATCTGCTGTGGCTCAATAGTAGGCTTCTGTTGTGACCGTTCGCATCGTGCTATTGCACTTATATTCTGGCACTGTCCAATTACTGCTCCTTTCTTCAGACTTATAGGCGTGTTGAATTCATTCACTACTCTGACCGGAATGGTGGCGTCTTCTCTAGTTTTCACAAGCGTTCTTCCTACCAATATGGGTGTATCTATTTTTGTTGGTTCCACAATCCACAACTCTTCAGTCCCACCTCCTCCATTCACTTTTTTAATTGCTGAATTCTCAATTCTCCGAATTTAACCATCTTGAATTTGGATTATTTGACAATCCCACTTCTGACACCAATTGTTACGAATTTACTGCTTGCTAGTTTACTTTGTTAGGTTCGTATCTCTGGATTGACAAATAAAATCAACACTGTTTAATTTAATTCAACAACTCTTTATTTCACAACTCGTCTACACTATAGCAGTTTACTCTTAGCACTGATTGATTACGTTGGCGCTGCCACGGCTTATATAGCCACGCACTTCTCGCTAGATGCCGATGTGTCCTTCTAGAATATTGCGTCTAGAAACCACCAGAACATACTGCTATACGGCGCCAGATGTCGCTAGATGCCGATGATCCTTCTAGAATATTGCGTCTAGAAACCACCAGAACATACTGCTATACGGTGCCAGATGTAGCTATTGCTTCGACAAATAAACAGCCGCGGCGCCAGATGTCTACAATAAGATAAATGCTATTCCATATACCTACAGCTATTGTTCATAATAATGGATGCATATAGCAATACAAATACAACTTAATACTACTTTTGTAACAATATTGTTACAAAAGTAGTATTAAGTTGTATTTGTATTGCTATATGCATCCATTATTATGAACAATAGCTGTAGGTATATGGAATAGCATTTGTCTTATTGTAGACATCTGGCGCCGCGGCTGTTTGTTTGTCGAAGCAATAGCTACATCTGGCGCCGTATAGCAGTATGTTCTGGTGGTTTCTAGACGCAATATTCTAGAAGGACACATCGGCATCTAGCGAGAAGTGCGTGGCTATATAAGCCGTGGCAGCGCCAACGTAATCAGTCAGTGCTAAGAGTAAACTGCTATAGTGTAGAAGAGTTGTGAAATAAAGTGTTGTTGAATTAAATTAAACAGTGTTGATTTTATTTGTCAATCCAGAGATACGGACCTAACAAAGTAAACTAGCAAGAGTAAATTCGTAACAATTGGTGTCAGAAGTGGGATTGTCAAATAATCCAAATTCAAAATGGTTAAATTCGGAGAATTGAGAATTCAGCAATTAAAAAAGGAACTGGAGGAGCGTAATTTGCCGATAAGCGGGCAGAAGGCGGATCTGCAGGCACGATTACGTGAAGCAATGGAAGCGGATGGAATTAATGTGGACGAGTTCGAATTTGTTGGGCCAGAAACTTCTACAAAGGTAGAAGAAAAAGTAGAAGAACAACGAACATCACCGAGTGTGGACATGAACATGCTGTTAGTGGCTATACAGAAAATAGCTGAAAATACAGAAAATGCAGTGCAAACAGGAAATCGTCTGGCACAGCAAATAGCTGAAAATGCAGAAAAGGCAGTGCAAACAGAAAATCGTCTGGCACAGCAAATAGCCGAGAATGTAGTGCAAACAGAAAATCGTCTGGCACAGCAAATAACGCAAATAGTTGAAAATACATCACAGTTAGAGTCTCGCCTTACACAACAAATGACTGAAAATAATACGCAGTTAGAAAAGCGTTTGGTACAACAGATTACAGAAAATAATACACAAGTGCAAGAGAAATTTTCAAAATTTGAAGACGAATTAAGCACAATAAAAAATGACGAAGAAAATTTAAGATCAGAATTTCTTCAACTGAGTAATCGTATGCGAGAACTACAACTGCATGGCCCTGCACCATCAACAAATAATCCAAGACTGAAAGCACCCACATTCGATGGAAGTATTCCATTTCAAATTTTCAAACTTCAGTTTGAAAAGACAGCAGTGGCCAATAACTGGAATGCAGTGGACAAAGTGGCGTCCTTGTTTGTATCATTGAAAGGACCTGCGGCAGACATCCTTCAGACTATTCCAGACTGTGAACGGGACAACTATGAGGCATTGATGAGTGCGATAGAAAGACGATATGGTAGTGAGCACCGGAAACAAATATACCAGATCGAACTGCAAAATAGGGGTCAGAAGATGAACGAGTCATTGCAAGAGTTCGCAACGGAAATAGAACGACTGGCTCATTTGGCAAATGCAGATGCACCTGTGGATTACATTGAGAGGGTAAAAATTCAAAGCTTCATAAATGGAATTCGTGATGTGGACACCAAACGCGCCACATATGCATTGCCAAAAAGAACGTTTGCTGAAACGGTTTCGCACGCCCTCACACAGGAAACAGCTTCCCTACTAAGTAAACCAGCACCCAAAGTACAAAGGGTTGAAATGGAACAACCGGCGCTGATGGAGGAAATATTGAAGACTCTGAAGACAATTGCTGCACAGCGAGTAAATACAACAGGCAGATGTTTCAACTGTGGAAAAGCGGGTCACTTTGCCCGAAATTGCAAGATAAAAGTAAACCCATCAAAATGGAAACAACCAACAGAACATCGAAAGAGGATTCACCACAAAAATGCGGATGCATTATCACATCGCCCTTGTCCACTGGAATTTAAACATTGCTCCAAATCAGAAGGAAAAGAAGGTATAATCGACGTGCGATCACTGAATATAGAACCTGAAGATGATTGGACTCCTCATCGCATCAGAATCAATCAGCTGGAGGACCCTGATCTTGCAAAGCTGGTAATGGCCAAAGAAAATGGGGTACGACCACCAAAGAAACAAATAAGTAACGAGAGTCCAACGGCAAAGGCATATTGGGCCCAATGGAACAGCATAAACCTCGTTAATGGATACCTTCATCGTACCTGGGAAAGCGAAGATGGCAAACATTCTCGTCTGCTGATCATAGTACCGAAGTCCATGATCCCGAAAGTATTGAAAGAATATCACAATGGACCTAGTGGAGGGCACCTTGGAATTACAAAAACTATAGAGAAGATTAAACAACGGTTCTACTGGATCGGTTGTCGAGATTCCATAGCAGAATGGATAAGTAATTGCGTAGAGTGCATGGCAGCTAAAGGTCCTAAAGCCAAAAGTCGCGGTAGGCTACAACAGTACAACGTGGGATCGCCATTTGAAAGAGTCGCAATGGATGTTGCAGGTCCGTTCCCAACCAGTACGGCCGGAAACAAATATCTACTGGTTGTCATGGACTATTTCAGTAAATGGCCAGAAGTATATGCCTTACCAAACCAGGAAGCGAAGACAGTAGCCGAAGCGTTTGTAGAAAATTGGATAACAAGGTTCGGAGTGCCCGTCGAATTACACTCAGATCAAGGCAGGAATTTCGAATCTTCCATTTTCCAAGAAGTCTGTACATTATTGGGCATCCACAAGACACGGACGACAGCGTTACATCCACAATCAGATGGAATGGTGGAGAGATTCAACCGAACGCTCGAAGAACATCTGCGGAAAATCGTTGATAAAGATCAACGGAATTGGGACAAGTGCATCCAGATGTTCCTGCTGGCGTATCGTTCAGCGAAGCACGAGACAACTGGTTACACGCCAGCAAAGATTATTTTCGGATCTGATCTGCGACTCCCCGCTGATCTTAAGTTTGGAACGAATCCTACAGCTGTAAGAAATGATGGAGATTATTGTTCTGCCTTAAAGGAAGAAATGAATGAATTGCACCTAATGGTAAGACAGCATACGCATCTGATGAGCAATAAGATGAAGGACCGGTTCGATCAAGCGGCAAATTCAAAAGGTTTTGAAGAAGGTGATCTGGTCCTATTGTACAATCCACTTCGAAAGAAAGGCTTGTCCCCGAAACTGCAGTCAGCCTGGGAAGGACCCTATATGGTGATAAAACGACTTAATGACGTGGTATACCGCATACAAAGGAATGGAAAAGCACGATGTAAAATGAAAGTAGTACATTTGGAGAGGCTCGCCCCATTTGGTTCAAGAGGATTTGTGCCTAATCGGGACGATTAGGCTTTAGTGGAGGGCAGTGTTACAAAAGTAGTATTAAGTTGTATTTGTATTGCTATATGCATCCATTATTATGAACAATAGCTGTAGGTATATGGAATAGCATTTGTCTTATTGTAGACATCTGGCGCCGCGGCTGTTTGTTTGTCGAAGCAATAGCTACATCTGGCGCCGTATAGCAGTATGTTCTGGTGGTTTCTAGACGCAATATTCTAGAAGGACACATCGGCATCTAGCGAGAAGTGCGTGGCTATATAAGCCGTGGCAGCGCCAACGTAATCAGTCAGTGCTAAGAGTAAACTGCTATAGTGTAGAAGAGTTGTGAAATAAAGTGTTGTTGAATTAAATTAAACAGTGTTGATTTTATTTGTCAATCCAGAGATACGGACCTAACAAAGTAAACTAGCAAGAGTAAATTCGTAACAATATTTTAAAAAAATTCTGTGGACCAATTCAAAAATAATTTAGTCTCTTGGTTGAGCTGAAAATATATAAAATATTTGGGCACACTCGAACTTAGCCCCTTACTTGTTTATTTTTTTCTTATATGAGCCATTCGTATTATTCGCGACAGTATTTGTTGTTGTTATATATTGCTCGTTTGTGGAATATTGTTTATTCGAAAAAAAAATTCGTTCAATCTGGACCAGAGAATGCCGATTGTGTATAAAACTACAGTATTTGTCTGGACTAACCTTGTACACACACCGACTACAGTAAATTAGCCAATACACAAACCTTATTCGAACGGAACTATGTTTAAGTGCTGCCAAGTTGTATCAAAATATTGTTCTAAAACTTGTCAAATTTGTATCGTGAATTTATGATTTTTGCTACGTTAACAACAATGCGTTCTGATATGAGAATCTCTTGGTTTGCACACACTATTAATTAGATATAAGTGAAAAAATGTTAATAAGTATGAAGATCGATCGGAAAATATGCGATGCTTTAAAAAAACTCAACAATTATTTTCTAACTATTAACGCAACGCAATGCAACGTAGCATTTCGATTACTACGTGTCGTATAATTACTCGATAACTTTACACCCAACCGTTTATCGAGTGTGTCAGTAATAATAACACCCATTCTATTACTTGTAATTGGATCATTTGTTTGTTTTCATATAATCGCGACTGTCATAAATTAGTTGATAAATAAAAGTGGCAAAAATTATTATACGAAGTCGTAAAAAAGACAAATGTTATTGCTAACTGCAAGTAAAGTGTAAATGTAGCTACTGCCTGACGTTTGCAGTGAAGATTGTGTTGGGCAACAGGGCGAATCAATGTAACAGACGTACGAGTCCTAAACACTAAATACTTTGATAAGTGAAACAAAGAACAACGAAACTAATTGTAGGAGCAACATGGCATTCAGGAAGCGGGGCGGAGCAACCGATCGACAAGTACTTGTCGAAAACGAGCAGCTACCATATCGGGGGAATGCAATTGACAACAACTTTGGTGGCTCAGCAAATCCTGACAGAATCAGCGCGAATGCTGAATCAAGTGATGAAGATGAAATAAAGTGCATCCCTGCAATTTTGCCAACAATGGATAACGAATTGGATCCAGAGCAAATACGAAGTCGCGGACAAATATTGATGAATGATGCGCCACCTGATCGCTATAACTATACTTATGCCGTTTTCTATTTGCTGGGCATTGCCACCATGACACCATGGAACTTCTTCGTAACAGCAGAAGATGTAAGTTGGTGCACTGAGTGTTTTAGAAAAGAAAATCAAAATCATGTAAAATAAAAAACTTGCTATTTTTTCATAATCATTGTTGTGTTTTACGCAGTGCTGAACTCTAAAACAAAACCGTTGATTGATAACAAGTTGCAGTTGCACAGCTGTAATCGTTTTCTTCGTAGGAAAAATACTGCAACATTTTTTTTTTTTCTTTTGGTGCCCAAAACTTGAACTACTACGCTGCGGTTATACATTTTCAAAAGTTGAGATAAAAAATATACAAACCTTGCTTTAAGTCTGTTTATTAAGCATGCATACATATATTTCCTTGTAATATTTATCAGCATGAGTAGAGTGTGTCCTATTATTTAAACATAAATCTTTTGTAGTAAACAAAGCTTATCAGTTTCTAAATGTGCAAATCCTACACATAATGACAGACAGATCTATATGTATAAGTATAAAAATATATAGTTGAATGGATATAGTATATACATAAGTACGTTCATATGTAGTACCTTCATACATATGAGTTATGACATGAATGTGCCTTGGCATGAAAAAATTTGCATTTAAATATGATCTAGGCCAACCGACAAACATATATACATATGTAAATGTGACTCACTCAAGCGAAAACTAAGAACTTCATTAGCACACAATATAAACTTTTATCAATGATTTTAAAATTTAGGAAAGTTTTTTTGTAACCGCCGATATCGAACCTCTATTAGTCATAGCTGCCATGCAAACTGATCGAAAAAAGTCGAAATCTTGTATGGAATATTTTATGAAATTAAGGCTTTTACATTTTACATACAGTTTTAACATTTTCTAAATTATATTGATCGAAAAGCATTCTTTCTTTTAGTATTGGATGTTTAAATTCAGAAACACGACCATCAACGAAACCTCCGATTTTATACCAGAACTGACACCAATGCAAAAAAGCTTTGCCTGTGATCTAACGCTCGCGGCATCTATATCGGGCACTACATTTCTCATACTTAACGCCATTTATGGGCATCTCGTTTCACTTAAAGTGAAAATGTTAGCAACCCTCTTCACTATTTTAGGCATTTTCATCATAACCACGAGCTTCGTTGAAGTCAACACCGACCACTGGCAGGAACAGTTTTTCTTAATCACATTGTTTACGGTTGTAATCATTAACAGTAAGTACTTTATAGCAAACCATGCTTATATTTCGTTTTTTATTAAACAAATTTTGTTTTGTTTTAGTATGTTCGGCCACTATGTCTGGCGGTATATTCGGTGTAGCTGGTCTCTTCCCGTCACATTATATGACTGCTTTGGTCAGTGGTCAAGCCCTGGGCGGTATACTGTCTGCGCTCGCTTTCATTTTAGTGCTAGCTTTCGGCTCTGCGCCCGACGTTACTGCTTTGATATATTTCATCATTGGTAGCGCTTTGGTTTTTCTATCCATAATATGCTATATAATCATGTCACATCAGCCATTTTTCAAGTATTATGTTGAGGGTGGGGATAAGTACAAAATTTTGGCCGACACGCCCTCACACAGTCGTAGTGTTGACACTGGCGTAGACTTAGATCCGAATATAAAGGAGGTCTTTGGAAAAATTTACGTTGAAGCTGTCAACATCTGCCTACTTTTTGCGACCACCCTCTCCGTATATCCATCGGTCACCGAGCTAATGCAGTCGGAAAATTACGGTAAAGGTCATGCATGGAATGGTAAGGCGCTTTATTTAGTATGCATATTAGATGTTATGTAATAAAACGTTAACTGTTTGCAGATATTTACTACATGCCAGTGGTAAATTATCTATTCTTTAATTCCGGTGACTACTTTGGACGTATACTGGCCGGTTTGTGGGAGCGAGTATGTTGTTGCATAAGTTTAATTGAATTGTTATTAACTATACTCACTTGCAGCCACGCAATAATCCACACACGGTGCTTTTAATGACTTTTATACGTCTGCTGTACGTTCCGTTCTTTCTCTGTGCGAATAGTAATGCACACAATTTCTTGCCTGTGCTGGTGCATACCGATGTCACATTTATCATATTGATGATTACCTTTGGTATAACAAACGGTTATTTGGCAAATATCAGCTTAATAATGGCGCCGAGGCAAGTGTGAATTCATTACACATAAGAGGACTCTTAATTTTAAGTTTCTATAAATTTCAGATCTGTCATGCGGCACGAAAAAGAAATGGCTTCATCCATTATGGCAGCAAGTCTGAGTTTAGGACTGGCAGTTGGCTCATTACTAAGCATGGCTTTTGTGCAAATGCTGTAATAGCGGGTGTGGAACGCAATACTTAGTGCCTTGTACATAGATATATTATATTATTATGAAATCATATTGAGAAATAAGCTATTTAGTGTTTAATAATGAGATTAGCTCAGACGAAGGAGTGCCAAAATCTAAGATTCTTCTTTTAATTATTTTTTTACATTTTGTTTTTTAAATTTTGTTAATTTCTTTTAAGAATTTTAACTTTTTTTTTTATTTTATTTTTTTTTATTTTTTTTTTTTTATTTTATTTTATTTTATTTTTTTTGCTTTCGCTTTAATATTTTTTGTTTCTTTTCCCAAAAAACAATTTATTACGCCAATTAAGTTATAACTCGCTACGTTGTTTATTTGCGTTTTATTTTTGAATAATCTGACACCAAAAAAAAAATTATTTTAAATCGGTGTAATGCAATATATTAACATACTCCGACCATTGTTTTTAATTTCTTTTTTATTTTTTATTTACAAATATAATGTAAAGTGTTTTTATATTAAATTCCTGTTTTAAAAAAGTTAAACAAAATTAAGTAAAAGTTTAAAATATCATAAGTCTTATTTTACTTGATAACAATTTATGTAGAACAATTTTAAACTAAATATTTTTTAAACACTTTAATAAAATAACGTCTTTTGACCAAATGTTTTTAACCAATTTATTATTTTTTTTTGAATTTAGGAAGAAATAAAATATAAATAAATAAAAAGGTATGACATATAATATAAAAATAGTAAATAAAATAATACATATAATATAAAATAAATAAATAATAAATTATATACATACATATATATAATCTCTATTCTTCAATGTGAGTTTGGTGACCCCTGCGAAGCTGATTAACACTGCATTCCAAATTTATTTTTAACCTCATTGAAAAATAATTACGTATAAAAAAACAATTCTTTCTTATTAATTTCAAGATTTTTTTTTACTTTTTCCATTATTTATTAAATTATTTATTGCTGTTTCAAGTAAAAGAAGAAAATATTTTTTATCTTGTTTTTATATTTTTGTATTTTATTATAAAAAATTATTATTTTTTAATTAAAATATGTTTTTTGTGTGTTTTATTACAATTTTTCTTCATTGAAAGAAATATTTTTTTTATTTTGTTATACAAATATTATTTATTTATTTTTATTTTATTTTTGTTTTTTTATTAAAATTATTATTATTTTTTAATTTAAAATTTTTGTTTGTGTATTTTATTAAAAATTGTTTTTAATTAAAAAAAAATATTTTGTTATACAAAAATTAGTATTATTTTTAAGTTGATATTATTTATAAAGTAAATAGTAAATATTATTTATTATTTTTTATTTTTCATTATTATTTATATATTTTTTTATTTTTCATTTTTCTTAATATTTTAAAAATTATTTTTTAAATATAATTTTTTTTTCTTTAATATATATATTTTTTAAATTTTTCAAAATATTTTTTTATTGAGGGTAATCTGATCTGTTATTTTGTTTATTTTTTTCATAGAAATTTTTATTCTACAATAGAACTTTTTTCACATGTCATGAGGTACATATGTATGTATATCGTGAGTGTATAAACAAATTTTTTCGGAATTTTTTTATGACATCTGCCGGAGAAATGGCTGCGCGAATGAGATGCGTTTTTTCACTGGCGGACGCGATTTCTCATGTTTGGATCATCTGAAACACAGCACCCAATTTTTTCTTAAAAAGGACGTGAAATTGAAAAAGATTACCCTACTGACCCCTTAAAAATATGTATATATTTTTATTATACAAATTTATTTTAATGAAAAAAAATACTCTTTTATTTTATTATACAAAAATTATTATTTCATATTTTATCATAAAATTTTTTTTTTTTAATATTTTTTTGAAATATAATTTTTTATTATTTTTTTTTTTTAATATTTTTTATTATTTTTTTTTTTAATATTTTTTATTATTTTTTTTTTAATTTTTTATAATTTTTTTTTTTATTATTTTTCTAATATTTTTTTTTTAACTAAATTTGTTCAAACATAACGGTATATTCGGGTTACTACGAAGTTTGTAACACCCCGAAGGAATAGTCGGAGACCTTATAAAATATACATATATGTATGTACATAGTACATATGTATGCAAATGATCAGTGGATAAACTGAGTGGATTTAGCCACCGTTCGTGTGGAATGGAAATCTTTTTCAATTGACGCGATATCTTCATGAAATTTTGCGTCAGAGACTATAAAATGTATATATCAGCTTTTGAAATATCGTTCTGAAACGTTACACATGTCCTATTCACAGCTGTCATACAAACTGAATGGCCGACGATATCATATACGAAGAAATTGTTCGGATCGAGTCACAATAGCATACACCTGCCATACAAACTTCTGATAAAAACAAATTATTTGTATTAGTGAAGTAGCCTTTATATTATTGGGGCAGCCAAGGTCAACGTAACGTGTTTTTCTTTTCAAGAAATTTTTTAAAATTTTTGCTTTTCTGTCCCTGAAAAATAAACAGTTTTTAAGGAAATATATACATACATAATACTTATGTATTGAACAAGTTTGCAGAAAGTGTATTAATTTTCAAAAAATCATCCACCATGAAATTATTAAACAACTGCCATCGTCTACACATAATTTCTTTATTGTTTCTGAATTCAATTACTTATAACAAATTCATGGACTTAAATTATATGGAACGATTTTCATTTAAGCCTCATGGTTTGAACTAACTTTAGACATGATACTTGCGGAATATTAGTACAAAATAAATATTACATTTTTTTACGATTAGTAATCGAAATAATAAATTATACAGTTTAGTAATTGTTAGTTATTTCCTTAATTCTTTCGTGTACTGACTTTCGTTAATGATAAATTGCGCTAAACAAATTTTTAAACTTAACTGTAATTTAAGCATAAAATACCGTTTTCATTCAAAACATTTTAACAGCTTCAATAGTTGATTAAAGTTTTGGTTCACACTTAGTCGAAAGAAAGTGATAAAGCTTTGCTCCAATTACTCATATCCGATTTATTTAAGGTTAATGTTTTTTGTTTATATATTTTATACGTTTCTGCTATGTACAAATACAGCAACAACATACATTTACAACACCAACTAACAATGATTAATTGCAATTGAATATATACTTGTTTTTTAATTCCGTGCATTTTATACACATATACATAAGCAGTTCCATTAATATGTCCACAAATGATGCGCTGTTCGTTACATAATATTATTGATTATTTTAATTATTTAGATTTTTTTACTGACATTTATTTGAAATTTATTGCTATATTTTCTATTGCCAACTAAATTATATATATTTCACGTTATTTGTTAAACATCTAAACACACACTTAGACACCGATTGAAATACATTGCAAAGTTTAAGTCGTTTCTACGAACAAATGACACACAAACGTTGCTATTGTGAACTAAACGGTTAATTTTTATTGGTGAAAAACAATGTCTTACATATTCTCATAATAATAGTAAATTTCTAAGCTCGTATGCGGTCGGAAGTTAAATAAAAAGTATTAATAATTTTTTTTTATTATATTCGTCCGATTTATTAAAAAAATAACGCTTTTCAGTCTTGTTTTGTTTATTGTGCCACACCGCTGTCCATCAGGACCCCGCTTTCAATACTTTATATAAATTTTCGAAAACACATTTTTATAATTTTTTTTTTAATATTATTATAATGAAAAAATATATTTTTTTAAATTTTAACGTTTTTTTATAATAAAAAAAACTAGTTATTTTTATTGTTAAATTTTTTTTATAATAGAAATAAAAATTTGTTTTAAAATTTTTTTATAAAAAAAAATTGTTTTTGAATTTTTTATAAAAAAAAATTGTTTTTTAATATTTTTTATAATAAAACTATTGTTTTTTAATTTTTAAAATTTTTTCTGTAATAAAAAAAATTATTTTTTTTTATACTTCTTTTATAATAAAAATATAAATTTTAAAATTTTTTGGTAATATAAAAAATTGTTTTTAATTTTCAAAAATGTTTTTTGAGTTTCTAAACAATTTTTTTATAACAAAAAGTATTTTGTTATAAAATTTTTTTTTTAATATTTTTTATAATAAAACTATTGTTTTTTAATTTTTAAAATTTTTTCTGTAATAAAAAAAAAATTTTTTTTATATTTCTTTTATAATAAAAATAAAAATTTTAACATTTAATAAAAAAAATATTTTTTTTATATTTCTCTTATAATAAAAAGAAAAATTTTAAAATTTTTTTTGGTAACAAAAAATTGTTTTTAATTTGCAAAAATGGTTTTTGAGTTTTTAAACAACTTTTTTGTAACAAAAAGTATTTTAATAATTGAAAAAACATTTTTTTTACAAAACAAAATTAAAAAATTAAAAAACAATATTTTTTATTACAAAAAATTAAAAAAACTAAATTTTTTTATAATGAAAAAATGTATTTTTTTTATAATATATATATTATCTTATAATTTTTAATGAAAAAATTTATTTTTTTTTTATAATATATATTATATAATAGATTTTTTATTAAAAAAAAATAATTTCATTTAAAATTTAAAAATTAAAGAAACTAAATAATTTCATTATAAAAATAAATTTTTAAAACAATAAAAAATATTAAAAAATTAATTTATTATAAAAAAATTAAAAATTATAATTTATTTTATTATAAAAAAAATTAAAAATTATAATTTATTTTATTATAAAAAAAATTAAAAAAAGAAAATTGGTTTTTTAATTCTTTAAAATTGTTTTCTAATTTCTAAACAATTTTTTTTATAATTTATTAAACTTTCATATTATTTTAAATTTTAGAATTAATTTTTTTTTTTCAATTTTTTATTTTTTATAGACATTAACACTGTTTTTCACCATTTTCTATTTACGCATACGTTTATACATTACATATGCAAGTACTTATGCATACACAAACAACAACAATAATGACACTGATTATGTTTAACGACAACATTGACATCGATATCTTGAACATCAAATTTAAAGCCATTACTTGACCCATAGTCCGAGTCCGAGTAAAACATACACACATACATAGAAGCGAATTACAACATCTAAGGTGGTTTTTCCGTCCATAGAAAGATGGCGAGTGAATTAGTTGACCTACCCGGCTACCGATCGTTGCCAATCGGTAACGTTCGGTTCCGTTAATTCACTCTAGAAAATTATTATTTTTGTTAGTGTAACTACTTACATTGTAAATATGTGTTTACACTTATTATTAATAATAATGATAATAGTAATGAGTATGTATGTCTATAAGATAGTCTATTATTTCCGATTTGATTTAAAATCAGTTGCATCGTACGAGCTCTAAGCTACACGAACTACGTATTCGTGTATTTAACTACTTTTTAGGTAAATTAAATTCAAATTATCATATACATATATGTATGTATGTATGCGCGTACATCAAAAAACAGCAGTGGATCCTTGTAAAAAATCAGGACAGAGTCAGCGTCTGCTAAAAAGCGTGGAAGGACTGACAACTCGGCAGAGTTCTGCCGATACAGCAACAGAAACAGCAAAAATCGAAGGTCACTAGAATTTTTGTTTTCAATTTTAGTAATTTTTATCTAACGGTACGTATCTATATTATCGTTAAATGTCTAAATTTAGTACTAGAAAGTGAAAATATCGTATAAGATAATTCAGATCGTTTGAATATGGTTTCTTTTCACAGTGAACACATTTGATCCCTCTTGAATATGGGCTCCTTCGGTAGAGCAATGGTGTACCCGAAGGCGATTTAAGCCAACAAGTACATCTTTAGTATGAGATTGCAAATAATTTGATCTCTCTTTTTTCGCATTTCTCCATGCTGAGTATACCAAAATGCTACGATCAAGACTATACTCTGAAAAATATGAATACAATATTACATCATTATAATGTTCAATATTTTATAAAAAAAATTTAGTACTTCCAATCTTTTGGGTTCATGGCCTGCACATGATTTGAATAATAATCAGTTCTGATTACCACGATCACG
The DNA here is from genome assembly GCA_037783105.1 of Bactrocera zonata. Classification (NCBI taxonomy): domain Eukaryota; kingdom Metazoa; phylum Arthropoda; class Insecta; order Diptera; family Tephritidae; genus Bactrocera; species Bactrocera zonata. The sequence goes on along the minus strand of JBAWJQ010004082.1, from coordinate 366 downwards.
ATCGATCGACGACACGATCGCAGTTTTAACTGAAGTCTATTCTGAACAACATTATGCACATTGTTATGATCTGATCATATATCGCGCCGATCTTTCGCAAGTAAATCGGCTAAATATATTTTTGTCAAATGTTTTTTAGAACATTGATTTCCAAGCCTTCCAAACTATTGCATTTTTTCGAAGCTAATCTTGTCTTATTAGACATAATTATACCTTTAACAGGATATTAAGTTTGCCAGGAAGTTTGTAACAGCCAAACGGAAACGTCAGAGTCCTTATAAAGTGAATATATAAATGATCGGGGTCCATTTGGTCATGCTCATCCGTCTGTCTGTATAGATATATGCGAACTAGTCCCTCAGTTTT
>JBAWJQ010004080.1:0-39025 GCA_037783105.1 Bactrocera zonata | reverse complement strand
AAAAGAAGTGTTTTTCTGTAGAAGAGTATTCGAGTAAAAATTAATATTTTTCATTGTTATTCAGATTATTACATTGTGAGTGTACAACTCTTTATCTTTTATAATAAATTTTGTAAAAAAATCTGTTGAAGTATTTTTCTGAATATTAAAGAACAGCAAAGATCGTTTTGCCGCCCACGAGACGTTGCGCCCGGAGCGACGGCCCCCTTCGCCACCCCTAGCTACGCCACTGCCTCCATAATTGGATCTGATTAAGTCCGCAGTTAATCCGCTGTCGTCTGTCAAGGCTATTTTTTCCGCAGTAACTAGTCTGTTCTCTTCACGAGATTGATAATTAAATTTTAGTTTTGATGTTTTTCATTATGAAAAATATAACAGAAAACTTAGAAGTGTGCAAAACCAGGTATACAAATTGAGAATTGGCAACATTGATCAAATGTGATCACAAGAGAACAACTACAACTACATTGTCACTACGGAAGGGCGGAAAGGAATTCACTAGTTGCACTGTTAGCCCAGATGTGGTCAGAGTTGAGTATTTCCACCAAATGGTAATGTTTTACTTTCCATGGCGGAATAAACAGAAAAAATCTCATTGAAAGCGATAATGACATGCCAACACATCGTGTTCTAATAGAGGAAAATCAAAGAAAATGTCACTTTTTTGAGCAACGGTTACTTGAAAATGTCGTATAAAGTCTTTATAATGAAATAGATTCAGAAGAAAGTGCACAAAATGACTTAAATAATATTACTTTCGTAAAATAAATTCAGGGTGCTGGTATTTCCAGAAATAAACCTAAAATAAATTTGTTGCATGATGACGATTTAACAAATAATAGCACTGAAATAAATTTCAATATTGACTAACAAAAGCCAAAGCTTCAATATAAACACATTTGGTGATCCAGCTAAAAACAAGTCGCCCCTTTTATGAGTTCTTGGGTATGGTGCAGGTTAACCAACATTAGAATTCTACACCTGTATTCTCAGTATTCTCTTTACATGTTAGTCAGTTTAATAGTTGTTTGAGGCCACTTAGTAATGACATAATTCATTCATACATCTATAAACACTCATGATGGGTTGGTTAATGGGTCAACTGTACAACTTATGCAATTTGGTTTCCATTGATCTTTTCCATCAACTTTGTGAATTATATACTTCGAATCTTCTGTTAGTTTGATAGCGTGTTCAAAAAAGCCTCATCCTTTAGAAAGTTCCTGTACACCAATTGAATATACATATGTTGCTTTCAGTCGAGCTACACTGAAGATGGCTTCTTTGTTAACGGAATTTTTATTCCTCTTAACAAATTTTCTCATCCTGTATTTAGGGAACTTATGAAATTGAACGCAACTAGAGCTCTGACAGCAAGTTTCACATTTATGATTTCCCGAATTTTATTCCATAATGGTCGGAGTCTCCGCGCTCACATTATCATTCAGATATCTTACGTTTTCTCCCATTAAAGAACTGAGGACAAATAGCACGGAAACAAACAACAGAAATATATATGAAATAACTTAGGAAACATTTCCTACTTTTATACAATTCAACTCTGCGAGAGGATAAAATGTTCGGATACACCCGCACTTAGCCCTTTCTTAGTTGTTTCTGCGTAAAGTCAGCCAGTCCGATTTCGGGCACTTTTGCATAAAAGATGGCTTCTGTGAAGACACTATTTGCCACATTTTCACACTGTAACATAAGCAAATCGGGATAATATTATATATTAATTATTATTAAATATTAATTATATTAATATAATCTTAATTGAGATTGGTAACGCAATCCTGATATAGTATATGAAATTTCAACTAAAAGCAGTGGGGCAAGGCTCACTGCCCAGCTGTATTTATTTAATTAGTTGTCGCACTTTTATTAGTTTTCTACATATCCGTTATACCGTTATATCGGGAGTAAGCGTGGTTATGATCCAATTTAATTTTTTTCACTTTATGAATATGAGTTTTTAAATTGATTTACAGATACGTTATAAGTTATAACTCTTTATAAATTTTAGCTAAACGACAACCGCTCTGCCAATGAATATATCGTCACCTGAAATGCAAAATAACGTAGCAACAATTTCGGAAATTTACAGTGGCATGAATGAAACACGAAATAGAATGGAATATGAATGAAAAGAAATTTTAATATTGGTTAAAACTGGTTTATATCTGAGCGTAGAACCTAAAAATGTTGGACATATGTATGTAATGTTATGTACAAATGTAATTTGAAATAGTGAATCGTAATAAATAAGACACTCAATTTCGAATTTTTCGATGATACGTTATTTTGCATTTCAGGTGACGAAATGTAGAAAATTTCATCAATAATCTCAATTTCTATCTACGCTATCATCATTTCATCATCCTGACCATATTAACATGCTTATATACATCTCTATTAGTTTAAGGTGTTACAAATAACCGTAATACTATGTTCAGACCGACACTTAATCACACGATTTCGGCTGTTGAATGGATTATCCCACTAATCTTAAAAATTTATCAAGATTTCGCCATACAAAAATGGCAGTTCCAAATCACTTCATTGAAATGATTTGAAACTGATCCACGCTAAATCTGTCTGTGCGACTCTAGCTTTGCGCAATCTACTTGTCAGCACTGGAAATCTGTTACATTATCACAGCTGATTTAGACACTACAAAGGGAAAAAAATGTAAACAAACTATTTTTTTTTTAAAGCAATGAATCTAATTTCACCTGAAAATCGACTTAACAAATGAAAAACTGCATCCATTATTTCTATCCATTATATGGAAAATATTTGAAAAGAGACGGCTTTTATTTCAAAATACTATATGACAATCTTTTCTTTTGATAAATATTAAGCGATGTGACTTCATGAATGACAATAACAGCTGCTTTTCGATCTTTCTAACGGCAGTGAGAACACTTTTGTATTATGAAATGATTAAATGTAATCTAATCTTTTAAATTTTGGATCTGAACATGGTATTAGGTGAACAAGAGTATAACTCGGTGGCAACATGCGTGAGTATAAATAAGTAAGTACCTCCAAAACAAGCTAAAAATTTTGAATACTTGCATTACCAACATGTAATTTGATATCAACGCAGTTGATTAAATCTATAAAGATATTTTTAAAGCTCAATAATCTAACTATTTACAAAATGAGATTAATTAAGTCGTTCTGCAAAAGTGGGTTACATATTCCACATGAATTACTTAATTTAAGGTATTTACAAATTCATATATGTATATGTATGTATTTCTTATGTCTAAATTTACAATCAGAGTGTGTCTTTTCCATCCTTTTCATTCTTTCCCTGAATATCTTTACCATATTTATTGTCCTCGTCACAGGAAATACATTTTATTATAATTCGTTGCTGATCAGTTCCGCTTTTGGTTGAAATATAAACTGGAGAACTGTCATTTTTGGCTTTCTCCTGTATGCAGTCCACAACGACTTTATTTGGAGTTTTATCCATGGTGATTCTCTCCCGAAGTGAAGTTTGCGCCACCTGTATTTGTGTCTCCATTGTGCTACGTTTCCAAATATTTTTGCCCTCTACTAAAGTAAAAAGAAGAAGTAAAAGCACGCATATTTAGTATATGCAGTTCACATACATGATATAACATTACCAACAATAAAATTAAAATGTTGTATAGGTTTAAATCAATTTTTTATACTCTTCCAACCTGTTGCTACAGAGTATATTATTTTTGTTCACTTAACGATTGCACGTATCACCTAAAACTAAGCGAGATAGATATAGGGTTACATATATACAAATGAACAGGATAACGAGAAAAGTTGAAGTCGGGGTGAATTACTGTCTGTCCGTCCGTCCATGCAAGCTGTAACTTGAGTAAAAATTCAGATATTTTGGTAAAAGTTCCTTAGTACAAAAAAATTACAAGCTCGTTTATGGGCGTATTTGACCACTGCCAAGCCCACAAAACGCCATTAACCGAAAACTTATGAAGTGCCATAACTAAGCAGTAAATTAAGACATAGAACTACAATTTTGCATAGGGGATCGCAGTAGTAAAGGGCACCTGGGGCAAAAACTTTTGTAAAATTGTAAAAGGTGTAAATAAGTTTAGTATCCATGTCACCTAAACCACTAAATATACAACAACCAAATTTGCCCAGCTTAAAAATTATTAAAACTCCTACCGTCAGTGTGAAAGTGAATAAATGTATGTATAACAGTACTGTTGGAAACTACTAAAATTAACGTCTGAGATGATATAATAAGGCTTTACGGGAAAAGAGATAAAAAATGGACGATGGGCGCGGTACCGCTCACATCGGCATGCGGCGGACCGAATTCGACTAAATTTAGTTTGTGACATTCTTCTCATACGCAGGTTGCTATTTATATTTCTGGCCTAGGCAACACTAAATGTTGCCAGGTGCAATCTGACACTTCCATTAGAAAGTTTGACATTTTTTAGCATAACATCACTCAGAACGTTTTGTCATTTAATCGTGAATTGTTTTATTTACAGGGAATTAAAAAATTCATCTCGGCCAAAAAATGGAATTAACCCGTGAACATTTTCGTGCGATCATTTTTCACAACTTTCGATGTGGATTATCACGACAAGAGTGCATCGATAAACTAAAATCTTTGTATGGCTACGAAGCACCATTTTATAGCACTGTGAAAAACTGGTACAACGAATTCAATTGTGGCCGACGCTCGCTCAAAGACGAATTCTGTGAAGGTCGTCCAAAAACAGCCGTTGTACCAGAAAACATTGATGCCGTACGTGAAGTGATAATGCAAGACCGTCATGTAACATACCTTCAGATAGAAGCATGCCTATGCATTTCTCCCACCAGCATACATTTGATATTGCATGAACACCTGGCCTTAAAAAAGGTTTGTTCCCGTTGGATCCCGCACAATTTGACAATCGCTCAAAAAAAGGCTCGTGTGGATTGGTGTAAAGAAATGCTGAAAAAATACGATCGCGGTGCTTCAAAAGACGTTTATAAGATCGTCACACGTGACGAATCATGGATCTATGCGTATGAGCCCGAAACAAAACAGCAATCGACCGTGTGGGTCTTCCGAGACGAGCTAAATCCAACGAAAAAAAATACATTTTCGTTGATAAATATGCCTATTTTCACTATTAGGCCGGAAATATAAATAGCAGCCCTCGTATTCCTACGTCATAGTGTAAAAATGGGCGAAATCGGATTGCAACCACGCCCACTTCCCATATAACACAGTTTTAAAATCGATTTGATTCTTGCAGCCTTAAGTCCACTGCCTATGAAAACTATCTCTTTAAGCGAATTCAATGAAAAAGTTTTGCGTGCAAGCTCTTTTTACAATGTAAAAGATATTGAAAATGAGCTTGAACTTTATTACAAATATTGGAAAGATAAGGAAGGGGATGAGTTAGATTTAATATGTGCTTACAATAGCTCAGATTTTTATCCCAGGATAAGGGAGGGACTTGAAATTCTGTTCGCAATTCCCTGCACAACTGCCACTGTTAAACGGTCGTTCAGCACTCTCAGAAGAGTAAAGACATGGCTGAGAACAACAATGGGAGAGAATCGGTTAAATGGTAATAAAAGCAAACATTTTTAATAAATAATTAAGTACGTAAATATTATTTTTTCAGGATTGTGCATGCTTAGCACCCACCGGGCTTTAGTCAAAGAGAATCAAGCGGAAATGGAAACGAAAACGAAGAGAAGTTTTCAGCGAATCCAAGAAAACTTTTATTAGCATGAAAGGTATAAAAATAATATAAAACAAGTTACTGGAATTAAAAACTTTTTTTTCAGCCCCACCCTACATGCGGACCTGGCTACGCCCTTGATCTTAGTCAAACTATATAAAAGTCGTGTTAGTTACACTATTTATAATTCAAGAACGGCTAAACCGCTTTGGCTGAAAATTGACATATTGTGCATAAAGATTACTAAGTTAGGTATAATGGGGGATGTATTGCCCTCAATTTACCTATTTTAGGCATTATTATCGGCAAATGATTTTCTCTGAAATTGAAATGACATACATACATGTGTATCTCGATTTCTACTCAAGGTACAGCTTGCACGGACAACCCGAAATTCAACTCGTCTCGTCATCCCGAACATTTGTGTACGTACATATATACATATATGTACATATGTAATTCCATATCTAAGCCGATTAGTTTAAGATGTTATGAACAAAACCTTAATGGTCTGTAAAAGCATGTTGCTAGAGTATAAAAGGTTATTATGTACCTTTAATAGATTTTTGAAAACTGTTTTTATTTGCAATTAAATTCGGGGAATCCGTCTTGTGATTGACTGCACCATAGCAACAACAACATATGATCCTTTGAAAGTACAATCGAAATCTAAAAAACAGAAACAACACCGTTAATAATAAATTTAAGTATAGCTATAAATTTTGTTACCTTTTGTTCATCCAATAGTATATTATTGGATTTACCATGGCATTTGACATAGCTAACCAGTAGAACCCCAAGTACATATGTTGTACGTATTTGGCGGATGTGATATCGTTGTTGTGATAAGCATAGATGAAAAACATATGATATGGCAACCAGCATATTGCAAATATTAGAACGATGGCAATAAACATCCGTACCACTTTTCTTTTCGACTTCATCGACTCCATTTGACGATCAATGTTTTCTCCAATAGAACGGCTTCCCCTAAAATAATACGGATGGTTACAATGGATTGAAACACACATACTTATGCAATTATCGCAAGAAATGTTTGAATACCAGAGAACACGACCCATTAAGGTGTAGCATATTAGCATGACAACCATTGGAATACCATAGGTGAGTATGAGGATTATGATGTTGTAACTGCATTTTAAAAATATTTGGTTTCTTAAAAAGATATATACAAATTAGTCAAATTTAATACACACGCATAATCTGATATCGATGTTGGATAGCGTCCATCTGGCCACAGCATAAAGCACACAGTTCTCGATTTGCCGTTGTAGTATCTGGAAATAATCAAAGTGATACGTATACAAATATAATTGTTTTAAAAATGTATACTCTTTTATAATAAAATAAACTAATTTTTGAAATATTTAATTCTCTTTGAAATGGACATTGCTTCTGAGAGTTCGAAAAATGCTAACAGATTACAAGATTGTTTTGGTTGTAATTTTCGATCAACATAAAATGTTTAATATTATTAATATTAGTATATTAATCGTCCATTCAGCTTTCATAATTTCATATATAATGAGAGTGGTTCAATAAATTTCAGAAAAACTTCAACCTACCTTTTCGTCATTGTGCTTGAGTACAGTAAGCAGGGCGCTGCTAGCAGACAACTTATACCCCATATTAGTAACAGAATGATCCGTACTTTTCGTCTTGATGTTCGTCTCTTCAAAGGGTGAACAATTGCGAAATATCTGCACGAAAATTTAATAAATTTATTAAAATAACAGACAAAATTTTATTAATTGTGAAGAAAGTATTATTATAATATTTCATATTGTACCTACCAAAAACGCAACTGTAGGAAACTGTGCACATGAAAACAACCCCATACCATGCAGTATAAACAATATGCAAAATGCATACAAACATATACATATACTATACGTACATATGTACATAGTATAATATTGCATATCTCGTCATCTGGTTTTACAAGCCAAACAATTAAATTGATTTAATGGATACTTTCGACAGCAGTCTTTATACCCAATTTTTTTCCGTTTGAGATTTAATAAGGCAAAGCCCCTACAGTCTCTTGCATAGGGTTTAATAATTTTGTTCAGCTAATGGTTTTTCTCGACAGCTAAGATTTGAACTTTTTCCGGGTGTCGAACTGTTTGTCAATAAGTTTCTCCGTGCAAAATACATCTTGAGTAACAATTAACATATGTACATACATATGTATGTATGTATGTAGGTACATATTTATATTGTAAAACTTATCATGCGGCTCCATAGGGCTTAGATCAAAAATAATAGTTCGTTGCCTTTTATTGTTCAAGGAAAATGTTATTCATGGGCTAATGTGTAAATATACATATGTACATATGTATGAAGTCTTCCGTTATGTTATTTAGGCATATTTGCAGTTTTAACAGTTGGGTTCCTTACCTATCTAGTGATATAGCCACAAGGGTAAATACCGACGTCGAGACCGTCACATTCGCCATGAAATTATTTATTGTGCAGTAAATAGAACCGAAAGGCCAATCCGAATTCAGCATAAAGATGAAATTGAAAACGCAGTTGAGCGAGGACATCAGCAAATCGGCGATGCTCAAATTGAGCAAAAAGTAGTTTGTAACAGTGCGCATACTGCGATGACCTTTGGTATGGATCCGTCGGTAGTATTGCGTAGTAAACAAATACAAAAATAAAACATTAAATTAACGCAAGCAATAATTCATAGTTTTAACCTAATTACTGATTTATTTTTATTCTGAGCATAATTAATATACAAATTTTAGTAAATGGCACTATTGGTGTATCTGTGATAATAATTTACTCTTGAGTCAAAAATGGGTTGAACCGGATCAATACTTTCCTTAGCACCTATATTCCTAATATAAATATTTTCGACCTTCCGTGATTTTGAAACGTCCAGCTGACTTTTCACCATTTTTAAACGTATATGTTTATATTTATAAAATTGCTTGAAAATATGTTTTTAAGTATACTTGAACAATGTCAAAAATTTATGAAATCAGCACTTACATTTCTATGTACAACGATTGTAGTTTAATTTCCGCTGACGGGAAGTAAAATATAGTAATAAAACTAAGAGATTATAGGATCTTCAAAAGATAATGTGATACCAATTTTGATTACAATCCATTCCCCATTTCATCGAACAATGAAGTTGATCATTTTCTTTACACTTTTAATATACCAATATCTGCAGGTAGCCCACTTTGATCCTGTGACTTGCAACAGTATGAAATGTTCAGTTACACCCGAACTTAACCCTTCCTTATTTGAATATTTATGGATTGAAATATACTATGTAGGTCAACTACCCTTTTAGATGGTATTTTCCCAATATTGCCTAGTTTTCCCCAGAAGGGCGAGAAAGGGACGAACTGGACAAGTGCTTGGAGATCAGCATCTATACGGACAGCTTCAAGCTAGATAACCGAGTGGGGCAAAGTGTGTTATCTGCAAAGCTACAATTCTGTCTACCAGATCTCTGATGTGTCTTTCGAGTAGAGATCACAGAAATTAAAGAAGAACTTCTTGTTCTGACAAGAAATGTGTTCACAACGGGGAATATACTTAGATATACAAACAGTCAGGCGGTTTATAGAGCACTAAAGTCTCTTAGGGTCTTGTCAAAGTTAGTGAAAGTCTCGGTGGCTCGACAGGCAAACGTGGTACGAACGGAATATGGGTCGGACATGCTGACTATTAAAATTTAAAAGGAATGATTTAAGAACTCTGCAAGGAGAGAATTAAATATTTTCTATGGGATTGTGAAGCTCTATGTAGGAAAATTATAGCAAATATCGGCCGAGGATTACGTGACGAGGTCCCGCAAGTTGTGCAGATAAAACTTTTCGTAGTGATGAACTTTATTTGGGGTCTTTCAGAGAAGAGCCAATGGAATAAGGGCCAATGGCCCTCCTAAAGGCTACTCCCCCTACCTACCTATGATGTACTAAAATCGGTTTGGTAGTTTAGGAGTTTACCCCGGAGAAAACGTTACACGGAATTTTTATATACATATATAGATACTTAAATTTTTAGTAATAATTCATATCGTTTATAATGCAAAACAACATATCATCATAAAATTCGTAATTGAGTAGTTTGTTGAATCGCTCCATCATATACATACATATAATGCATTTTAGGACATTTCCTATCAGATATTGTCAAATCATAACCAGAATAAAATTATGTTTCAATATGAGTAATTTATATTTTCTTATATATATATATATATATATACATATATATATATATATATATACCTTCTCCTTCAAACTTAATAAAAGTGGTGCTATATTAGCTTGCATTTTGGTTGAGGATATACATATGTATGTATGTAACGATCATAATTTAAATATAATATTTTTAAATCGAAATTGTGGTATCTATTATGTTAGTCTTACCAGCAACAATCCACAAGACAATGCAGTTTCCGGCAATTGCCACAAATAGCATCATACCAAAGATAATCGCCCAAATAGTTTTTTGTTCCCATGGCAATTCGTACGGTCTCGTCGGTGACGGAAATAAGCATTCCGTTAAAAAGTCCCTGTGAAGACAAGTTTTTATTCATACAAAATATATTCAAATCTGTTTCCAACTATAATATTATAGCAAATGATGAATATTTCATTAATTTATATTTTTATACTCGCGCAACATGTTGTCACATACTTTTTTGTTTGGTTTATCTAACCGTTATTTTACTTCTTCAAATTAACCAAGATAGATGTGGTTACATACACATAGTGGACCAATAAAGTTTACATACACCTAGTTCTATGAAATAACGGCACGTTTATTTGTTATAAAATGAATAAATTTTGTGGTTTTTTCTATCCATTTCAAAAGATGTATATTTAACATTAAATTTAGCATATCAAAAATTTTTTATTTATTACACAAATAAAAAAATCAATGCCAAAGCTTAAAATGGGCATAATTTATATCAACAAAGTTTACGTACACTAATGATTATTTATATAAATCAAAAGTAATTACAATACTTTTAGCGGTTTTTGGCCTACAATTTGTTGCTATTATTGTCCCTAGACATCGATGTATGCTCCTCACTCAATTTCTAGTATTATTTTCGGACAGTAACAGTTTTGTTTACCTAACGGTGGTTTATATCATCTAAAACTAATCGAGATAGATATACAGTTAAATAAATATAAGTACTCAGGATGAAGGGTTGCAATTATATCTAAATGAAGAGGTAGCTATTGCAGATTGGCGCAATCGGAAAATAGCCGCGCACACAAACTATAAATTCAGAAAACTATAATAGTTAACTATTATTAAATAGTACAAGTGCCATAACAATGCTTGCTAACACTGGTCTACAGTTATTTTATTCCTCTAGATGAGGATGGGCAAATTTTTAGCCCGCAAAGTTAGCAAAGTGCGAATGAGGGCTAGATGAGAGGAATATCAGTTTACGGAAGGAAGGGCATACAAGGTTGCGAATAAAATCAATAACATTCCTCCGAAACTTTATGTTCATCGCACAATTATGGATAAGATGACACGTAACAAACGCGTTCCCTGATTAAGTTGGTAGCGATGGAGATCACGGAATTTCGAACAGCTGATATCAGAAAAGGTGAGATGCCAAAAGTAAACCGCTATAATTAACTGACAAAATTAGTGCGAAATGAAATTTCATTAAACTGTGCGAACTTACATTTTTATGTAAATTAGTTAATGATTTTGCATTTTAACATTAATATATGCATTTTAAAAGCGTTTAATTTAGTGTTTTAAATAATTTAGCGAAAATATCAATAATAAAGAAGTTTGTGGTCAGAACAGTTATCCAATATATATGTAAATTATATTTTAAGTTACAGCAATTAAGTATATACATATATGTATTGAATTCATTTCTCTTGAATATGTGATGTTTTTTATGAATTGTTTTGTTTTTCTGTTTATTACTTATTCTAAATAGTTACATTAATTATTAAAAATGTATTTACATATCTGCGTACTTATTGTGAAATTTATATTTGTGTATTTGTGAAATTTTCTATGAATTGTTTTGATTTTTCATGTTTATATATATCTTCTTCTTCTTAATTGGCGTTGGCACCGCTTACGCGATTATAGCCGAGTCAACAACAGCGCGCCAGTCGTTTCGTTTTTTCGCTACGTGGCACCAATTGGATATACCAAGCGAAGCCAGGTCCTTCTCTACTTGGTCCTTCCAACGGAATGGAGGTCTTCCTCTTCCTCTGCTTCCCCCGGCGGGTACAGCGTCGAATACTTTCAGAGCTGGAGTGTTTTCGTCCATCCGGGCAACATGATCTAGCCAGCGTAGCCGTTGTCTTTTAATTCGCTGAACTATGTATGTATGTCAATGTCGTCGTATATCTCATACAGCTCATGGTTCCATCGAATGCGATATTCGCCGTGGCCAATACGCAAAGGACCGTAAATCTTTCGCAGAACCTTTCTCTCGAAAACTCTTAAGGTCGACTCATTGGTTGTTGTCATCGTCCAAGCCTCTGTACCCTATAGCAGGACGGGAATTATGAGCGACTTATAGAGTTTGGTTTTGTTCGTCGAGAGAGGACTTTACTTTTCAATTGCCTACTCAGTCAAAAGCAGCACCTGTTGGCAAGAGTAATCCTGCGTTGGATTTCCAGGCTGACATTGTTGGTGGTGTTAATACTGGTTCCTAAATAGCCGAAATTATCTACAACTTCAAAGTTATGACTGTCAACAGTGACGTGAGTGCCAAGGCGCGAGTGCGACGACTGTTTGTTTGATGACAGGAGATATTTCGTCTTGCCCTCGTTTACTGCCAGACCCATTTGTTTTGCTTCCTTGTCCAGTCTGGAGAAAGCAGAACTAACGGCGCGGGTGTTGAGGCCGATGATATCAATATCATCGGCATACGCCAGCAGTTGTATACTCTTATAGAAGATGGTACCTTTTCTATTAAGTTCTGCAGCTCGAACTATTTTCTCCAGAAGCAGATTGAAAAAGTCGCACGATAGGGAATCGCCTTGTCTGAAACCTCGTTTGGTATCGAACGGCTCAGAGAGGTCCTTCCCGATCCTGACGGAGCTTCGGGTGTTGTTCAACATCAGTTTACACAGCCGTATTAGTTTTGCGGAAATACCAAATTCAGACATCGCGGCATAGAGGCAGCTTCTTTTCGTGCTGTCGGAAGCAGCTTTGAAATCGACGAAGAGGTGGTGTGTGTCGATTCTCATTTCACGGGTCTTTTCCAAGATTTGGCGCATGGTGAATATCTGGTCGGTTGTTGATTTGCCAGGTCTAAAGCCACACTGATAAGGTCCAATCAGTTTGTTGACGGTGGGCTTTAATCATTCACACAATACGCTCGATAGAACCTTATATGCGATGTTGAGGAGGCTAATCCCACGGTAGTTGGCGCAGATTGTGGGGTCTCCTTTTTTATGGATTGGGCATAGCACACTTAAATTCCAATCGTTGGGCATGCTTTCGTCCGACCATATTTTACAGAGAAGCTGATGCATGCTCCTTATCAGTTCTTCGCCGCCGTATTCGAATAGCTCGGCCGGCAATCCGTCGGCCCCTGCCGCTTTGTTGTTCTTCAGGCGGGCAATTACTATTCGAACCTTTTCATGGTCGGGCAATGGAACGTCTGCTCCATCGTCATCAATTGGGGTATCGGGTTCGCTTTCTCCTGGTGTTGTGTGTTCACTGCCATTCAGCAGGCTGGAGAAATGTTCCCTCCATAATTTAAGTATGTTCTGGGCATCGGTGACTAGATCACCTTTGGGGGTTCTACAAGAGTATGCTCCGGTCTTGAAACCTTCTGTAAGCCGCCGCATTTTTTTGTAGAATTTTCGAGCATTACCCCTGTCGGCTAGCTTATCTAGCTCTTCATACTCACGCATTTCGGCACGCATTTTTCTTTCTGCAAATGCGTCTCGCTTCCCTCTTCAACTCTCGGTATCTATCCCATCCCGCACGTGTTGTGGTCGATCGTTACGTTGCGAGGTAGGCAGCCTGTTTTCTCTCCGCTGCGACACGGCAATCCTCGTCGTACCAGCTGTTCTTTTGCACTTTCCGAAAACCAATGGTTTCGGTTGCAGCTGTACGTAAGGAGTTTGAAATGCTGTCCCACAGTTCCCTTGTACCGAGTTGTTGACGAGTGCTCTCAGAGAGCAGGAGTGCAAACCGAGTAGAAAATCGTTCTGCTGTCTGTTGTGATTGCAGCTTCTCGACGTCGAACCTTCCTTGTGTTTGTTGACATGCGTGTTTTGCTGCACAGAGGCGGGTACGAATCTTGGCTGCAACAAGATAGTGGTCCGAGTCGATGTTAGATAGCCAGGTAGCTTGATGTATTTTCTTGTGCTGGAATCTTGTACCACAGATAACCATATTTCGGGCCCTGGCGAAGTCGATCAACCTCAACCCATTTGGGGATGTTTCCTCGTGGAGGCTGAATTTACCGACCGTCGTACCAAAGATACCTTCTTTGCCCACCCTGGCGTTGAAGTCTTCAAGCACGATTTTGACATCGTGGCCGGGGCATCTCTCATAAGTGCGCTCCAAGCACTCATAAAAGGCATCATTGGTCACAACGTCCTTCTCTTCCGTCCGGGCGTGGGCGCAAATCAGCGGTATGTTGAAGAACCTCGCTTTGATGCGGATTGTGGCTAGACGTTCATTCTCCGGAGTGAATGATAGTACTCGGCGACGGAGTCTCTCCCCCACCATGAATCCAACACGAAACTCCTTTATATGGCCACTGTAGTAAATGCCACAAGGACCTACTCGTCTTTGTCCTTGCCCCGTCCATCGCATTTCTTGGACGGCGGTGATGTCAGCCATTGTTTTCACGAGGACATCAACCAGCTGGGCAGCAGCACCTTTTCAATCAAGGGACCGGACATTTCAGGTGCATGCCCTCAATTCGTAGTCCTTGTTTCGTTTGCCATTGTCGTCATCAAAAGGGGGGTCTCTCATCAGAGGCTGTTGTTTATTTTTCATTGGGGGTGTTTTTTACGTAGCGGGTCCCAAACCCAGCGCACAACCCCATGCAGGGGATGTTTCGCCTTCTCACTTTAGCTCGCCTTCAAACGGATGTTCTTAGGCTATCCAGAGGATACTTGGTCAAAGACCGGAAGTCGTGAGCTGCTTGAGTCATATGTAAAATAATCGTTTCTGGACACTCCCAAGTGAATGGCGATCAGAGAACTTTCCTCACTTGCGTGAACTTCTACACATGACTCCATCCTTTATATATATGTACTCGTATAGTAGTGTGAAAATTGTAAAATACCCAAAAGTTAATATAAAATGCCCAATAAAAATGCGAGTTTTGACAGCTCTCTCTCGAATCAAAGAGTTTCGAGACATATGTACTTATGTACATATATATGTGATAAAACTGTTAATGGTGATGATGCCAGTTGTAAAAATTAATTTTTGTTACAATTGAGAAATCTTTTCTCAATGCAGCATATTGCAGTTTCATGTTGATGAAAATGCGTATATAAATATATGATTTGTGATATTTTTCAGTTTGGTTATTTTACCAAAATATTTAAAGAATTAAGGTTTTTTTCTATAATTTTTTTATTCAATTTTGAAGATCTAAGTTGCCTCTGGAATTGTAATTAATTAATAATACGCACTTTAGATAGGGAACACATATTTTCAATGAAATAAAAAATCAAATATGCCCGGTATGACATTATTTATTGAGAGTGGCTAAGCACACAAATAGAATACAAAGGCTAATAGGAGTGTGCTGAGCGCTCATTTGTACATATGTATGTTTGTATGTGTTTGAGGAAATAGTGGTTCATAAACTGAAGTTATTGTAATTTAAATGAGCAGAAATGTTATCAGCGCGTGAAAACAGTGTCCAAAATTTAAAAAGAAAAATTAATTAATTTAATGTAGAATGTCAAGAAAAGTATCAATGTTCAGATGAAGAAATACAATATTCAAAGGCATTACGCAACTCGAAGAATATGATCGGTATAAGTATGTTAGCTGTACGATTGCACTTAAAATGGTTTTAGGTAACCACTCATTGTTCGATGGAGATTTCATTAAAGAATGCATTTGGAAGCAGCTGGAATTTTAACCGAAGAACATCTTCCGAAATATTTATTATACTTTTTATTATTTGTCTTACATTATATAAATTTATGGTAGTTATAAATGTTTGTTACCCACAGTGCAACTACCCATATATACGCGCGCTCTCATTTGTAAACAAAGAGTGGTAAAATACATATGTTGCTCTCAATTCTCTCTTCATATTTACCCGTAATGACCCCCTCATCTAGCCCTCAAAATGTGCACGCGTGCCCGAACGGTTCAAAATGCCACTGAGGGCTAAAATGCTCACTTCTGCTCTAGAAGTAAGATAGATTTTGGATCACAACTCATGAAACTATCAATGATTTTATAAGAGTTGCTCTCGTTAATTTTTAAATCCTTATTTTCATTTTATGTTAGAAAAATCAAGAAACATGAAATAAAATAGCAGACATACATATGTACATATATTATACATACATATGTCCGTTTAGTTTTGTAAAATAAGGATGCATCGAAGTAAACAGAAAGACAAATTTCTGAGCTTTGAAAAAAACTATAGATAGACTGTAGGCTTAGATATCTCCAATATCTCCAAATAATAATATCCATATTTGCGGATCAGTTGAAGCTTAAATGCGCGAAAAAGGCCACATATCCCCTTTATTGACTGGAAAAATAAATTTTATTAATAATAAGCTTATACAGTAAAAGCTGTAAAGTTGGACTCCCTTATAACTTGGACACTCGCTTAAATTGGACAAAAAGTTCTATACCAAAATAATATAGTACAAAATATCCATATATGTATAGTATTAACTGCTTAATTTCGACACTGTCTACCTTGGAAGTTGGACAAAATTTGTCTCAATTTTTAAACAGCAAGCTTAAAATCCCTTTATATCTTGGACAATATATTTAATATGTATGTTTATTTGTATGCTATTTACTTATGTACTATACCTATGTATATGACACACAAATGTACATATTTGTATTTCGGCATCAATGAAATTTTTCAAACGTTGCAATGACGTTATTTTTGCGAAATTATTTATGCATCAAATTTCATGGATTAGCTATGACACAATTATGCATTTTTGATCAGTTGTTGCAATCATGTCAAAAAGAAAACACCCAGTGGAGTTATCTCTGAAAATTAAAAGTGAGATATTGAATGAACCGGCTAATAAAAGCCTATCTATAAGGAAATTGCCTGAAAAATTTGGAGTTTCCAAATCAACAATCGCTAATATTAAAACTAAAAAGGAACATATTATAAAAGAATTAGAAAGCAACCCCGATCCGGAACGCAAAAGAAAAACACGTATAACTGATTTTGAAAAAATAAATGAGGGGTGAAATCGGTTTTTGAAAAATGCAGGTCTAAGAATATTCCGATCAGTGACCCAATAATTCAAGAAAAGGCTAAGCTATTGGCTTCTGAGTTACAAATAGAGAACTTTAGAGCAAGCAATGGGTGGTTAGAATCTTTCCGCTTGAGACATAACATTCAATTTAAAGCTTTAAGTGGTGAAGGAGCGAATGTAGATCTTAAAGCTGCCTCAGATTGTTTTATCGTTAATAACCTACTCGAAGTCTCGTTGCAAAAGGCACAGTTTGTAAAGGAGGTAAACTGGCAAAGCAATGGGTTCACAAAAAAGGCTTCGATGACAAGTATAATTTTCCAGCATTGGCTTAGTTCTATCAATGACCAAATGAAGAAGCAAAATAGATAAATTATTTTGTTCATTGACAACGCTACAAGCCACAGTTTAATAAATAAATATTCAAATGTGTTTGTAAAATTTCTGCCACCAAACCTAACGGCAGAAATACAACGTCTCGACGAAGGAATTATTCAAAATGTAAAAACAAAATATAGATCAAAAATGATGCTTTCTCTGATAACACACCTTGACGAATGCAACAATGCAAGTGAATTGTCGAAAAGAATTTCTGTTTTGGATGCTATTCGATCGTTGGTTTCTTCCTGGGACGAATTAGACCCTCTTGTGATAAGAAAATGCTTCCAACATGCTGGATTTCCTTGCCACGATTTACTGGAATGTCCACTGCAAGAAAATCTGAATTATGGAAGTTTGATAAATCGCAACTATCCTGAACAAATTTGAAATGAATTAGTATCCTCCATAGTTGTGGAAAATATGGAAAAATCGATAGATATGCATGAACAGGTGGGTGATTCCCATGAAATTATTTTTAAAAACGTGGTGGAGGATTTAAAACACATCTCCCAAGGAACTGCTTCAAGTGAAAGTGAAGATGAGTGCACTGAAAACTATAATCTTCCCACTGCAAAAGAAGCTTTATCAAACATGAACGAAGTCGTCCTTTATATATCATCACATCAATCAACTTTGCTGCCGGAGTTTTTAAAGTTAAAAACGAAATTGGAACAAAATATAAGCTTATCAAAATTAAAACAAACTGAAATAGATGCATATTTTTCTAAAACATAAGTTGTACATATATCCGTATTCTAAAATGTGTTAATTTTTGTTTTTCTATTACACACTTATTTATTGAATTCAATGTACGTTTTTTTAACTAAAACTAAAGTCAATAAAATTAGAAAAGAATCATTTCTTTATAACATGGACACTCGCGTAAGTTAGACATATCATAAAAAAAAGAGCACATTCAATACTTTCATGAATAAATTCGTAATCTAGCCAAACAACTTATAAGCAAATGAAGTACCATTCAAAATTAATCATCAAAACGTAGTTTCAGAAACAATGAATTCTATTACTCGTCAGGCAGTGGTAGTGGTATGGAATTTTTCAAGTCCATTAAAAAAATAGACATTTTGCCTTAGAGCATTTTCTGTTGCTTCCTTAACCTTCCTGTATACTGTTAAAACTTATAATAGAAATTCTAGCCAAAAAATTTTTGTAAAACTGTAATATCTCGGCTCGTTCATCAACGTAGTGCACGACAGTACTTTCAAATCGCGTAAAACACATTTTTAGTATTAAAACTGTACTTTATAAAAAAAATTTAATAGGTTTCAACATTTATTCAATTCCTCTCATTATTTGGGGCGGTAACTCAGAATGCCCGTTCTGTTAAGTATTATTTTACATGGCAGCAAAGGTTTGTTTTTATTTTACACTTGTTTTATTATCTGTATCTGACTTTGAATAAAATTATGTAAATAAATATTGTAAATGTTATAAACTCACTTTGCATCATTAATGTTGTCTAGGTTGTCCTTATTCTCTATTATTCCAGAAAGTAGATTGATAACTTCCGATCGATTCAGGCTGCTCAATAGAGATGAATTAACAATAGTGTTAAGTCCGAAACGCCTGACGGCGAGTATTGTACAATTCACTAGTAGTTCCGTATCCACGATGTCCGACATTTTTGAAAATTAACCGTACCTTTACCGCACAACTAAATAATTCGCCTTTTAACTACATATGTATATATGTATGTACACATTTAGATATGCATATAGTAAACCGCATTTTGAAAGTTTTTTTCTTTTTTCTTGTATAACTATATGAAAAAGACAGTTATTTTTATGTAAAGTGTAAAAGTGAATGAACAATATACAATAATAATCTAAGATAGTGTCACCTAAAACATAAGGGCTAAGTTCAGGTGCAACCGAACATTTTATAATCGTTAACCAGTGAGTCGAAATCCAAGCAATTCCATACGTACATATCTATATATAACTCATACACTGACAGACGCATAAGGTTTGTTAGAAAAACGAAAATCAATATATATAGTAATGGGTAGTCGAAAACTTCAACTTATTTTGTTTCATATTTATAATGAACAACTTCATTATTTTCACTCATATTTGAACAGCTGTAACTTTTTTTCAACTCCCGAATTCATTTTTAAATAAAGCTTCACATTTCCAACACTATATGGTATGATATAGTGTGATTGGTAGCACTGGAGATATACGACTGCAACATATGAAAAAACTTTTTCGATTACCCAATATATGATAGTAGGGTAGTATTTTATCTTTTTTCTCAACATCGCAAGCTATTAACGTGCCACATACAAAAAAAAAAGAACATATAGAGCAAAGTTAGTCGGATGTTTGAAAATCCTGACATTCATTATATAGTTTTCGCCTAATTTATCTCTTTTAGGCACAAAGATACAGGTAGATTGTTATGAGTAAAACATGCGCTCTCATTTTCATTGAAATAAGTCACATATTGGCCGATAAATGTGGTACAAAGTCACCCGGAACTTCGAAAATCTTTATATTAGATATATGGGGGCTAAGGGAAGTATTAGTCCGATTCAACCCATTTGTTACATACAGACGAAC
Source organism: Bactrocera zonata (assembly GCA_037783105.1). NCBI lineage: Eukaryota > Metazoa > Arthropoda > Insecta > Diptera > Tephritidae > Bactrocera > Bactrocera zonata. The sequence continues at coordinate 18,913 of JBAWJQ010004080.1, read as the reverse complement.
CATTGCACCTGAATTTAAAAAATTCCGTACCTAGGGGCTTGGACAGGTTTAGTTGGATTTTAACAATTTTTGGTCGTAAGGTGACATACACTCAACGCATTATTCGAGCAAAGTTTTATACTGTTATATAATTTTCTTCTTGATTTGTACACTGCACAGTGAAAGAATCAAGTGGAATTTAAAATTGTGCTATATGGGAAAGAGGCGCAGTTGTAGTTCGTGACGTAGGAATGAGTGAAGAAGGCCACGTACTAAATTTTGTCGAAATGAGGTGGTCGGGTCCCGAGAAATGGGTTTTCACCAAAACGTGGGCGGAGCCAAGCCTTTCTCCAATTTTCACACCGGTTCCCATAAATCCCTCTTAGTAGTTTTTAACAGTGCCGTTATCTATCACGCTTAGTTTTAGGTGATAAATACTAACCTTTCGGTGAACAAAACTCTGTAGCACCAGATTGCGAGAGTATAAATATACGTTAATGTAAATACTAGGATAAATCAATCTACACAAATTACTCATTCTCGTAAAATAATCTACGGCTAATCAGTGGAAACGGCATTGACGCGACTCCAAATGACCTACAGTATAAAATAATAAAATGCTTTCATTTCGATGTAGTGACCGATAGTGCAAAACTGAAAATAACACCGATTTTAATGATATTTATTTATTTTAGACTTCTCACAAACTGAAAATTAAAATTATTATTATTATATTATTCATATAAGTCCAACACATAAATAAATACCATACCATACACATATACTATATACTTGGCGATGATAACAAATTTAAAATTTTTTACCGCAAAAAGAATCTGTGTAAAATAATAACCCTGGTCATGTTCAATGTTCGTCTTAGAAATTTTAAATGTATTTTACTGCATTAAGATTTCTCCCAAGAAGATAGTTCGATGCACTTAACGAATAATTCTCTCAATTTCTCAATTGAATTGCAGGTGTCATTGAAAGAGTGCAGTAACTTCTAAAATACAGGTCCATGCAATTATTTCTAAATGTCTACACGTAAGTATACATACATACATTCGTCTAAGTATACTTCGGAAATCAAAATATGAAAAAGTTTGCGTGTTTTTTTGTTTCTAATTCTCCACTAACTTTATTTCTCACTTTTAGGTAAATTGTAACCCTGTAATATGATTTTGTTCCTTAAAATTTTGAGTTTGTCTGCCCCAACTCTCGCTATAATATAATTATTACATATGTATATAAGGAATTATAAAAAAATGTGTCCTATATGAAATATTGTTTAATATAACGAAACAATTGTATTGATCGGAAATTGGACTTGTATTCTTAAATTGCATATATATGTACATACATATATACATACATATATATTTGGAAGTCACATTAAAAATTTCAAATAGGTATTTAACAAAATTTTATCAAATTTTGCAAAAGCTTAGGCATTCATATCACTGTGAGAGTCTTCTACTGTATATTTATTAATAAAAAAGAATTAATAACTCAAAATTAAATTCTAAGATAGAATAATCAAAGAGGACAAATTTTTGTTGTAAAGTGTATTTAATTTGTTCTGAACTTCATTTAATTAATTCAATGTTAGTTCACTGAACATTGACGTGAAATTTTTTTGAGCGACATTATGGCGCTGTGAGGTGTTTGACACATCTATCGTTAGTCTCTTCTTCACATCTTTGACAATTTCTTTTACTTAGTACGTCTTCTATATATGTATTAGGGTTATTCAGACCAGCTTTATTAGTTCGTTAGTCGTTACTCGGTAGCTTTTTTACGTGGTTTATTTAATATAACTGAATCAGCTGTTTTGAAACAAAATTTACACCCACTACTGATGTACAGCAAAACGTATGTTCACAGTTAAGTGTTTTAACGAAATATCAACTAACGAAATACCAGATTAAAAAGTTCGGTCTGAACACCCCTATTGTCAATAGAATGATGGTACCAAAGTTGATGATTTGACGCCAAAAACAGCGAGAGCCTGCCCGCCAACATGCATTGCTCCTGAGCACCAACTTCTTAGGAATATGTATGCACAGAAATATAACACATTTGTATATACATACATACATTGTATATACATACGTGCGTGTGTACTTCAGTATTTATGTGGTAGACTACAAAGTGCGTTGGCGTAAATTTTTAAATTTTGGCACTTTAATATTTTAAAAACTTCAACTTCGATCAAATATTAAGGCATATTTTAACGGTTTCATCACAAATTCTCTTTCTTATCACATTAATTATTATTTTTCCGACTTGTGACACTACCTAATAATGTTCTAAACCCATACCTATGTGCACATTTGTAAACTCATCACAGATAGCTCGATTAAGATTTGATTATGGAATTTATTCAAAAAATTTGCACAATTTTTTCTTGGGCAGTTACATTTTTTGCTTAACAGCAATTAAAATTGGATAAATTGTATGCATTTTATGAATACAGCACAAGCGAGTCTCTGTCAAACTTTCATTTTCTACTGAAATTTGCAAATTCGTATTCGTGAGTTTTGCCTCTGCTAAAACCTGTGGCCACGTTAACCATAATGGGGCTGTTTTTGAGCCACCTTTGTATGCTCATTTTTATTGTACTCTTGCATATCCACACATTCAATGTTGTATTCTGATTTGGTTCTCCTAAGTCGAAAGTTTGACTTTTTATATCTTTCAATTGCTTCAGAACACCACAAAAATTTTCCTCCTTATAACTTTATTGTACTCATGCTCACATAACCTGTTGAGAGAATGCCTGGCTACTCGTTGTAAATTTTTGAAAAAGCTTCCTATCTTCTTTTATAGGAACTTTTTACGGAAAAAGCTTCGCTTCTCTATATTACATACCTACATATATACCATGTGTTCTTGCACTTACTTACTTTTGTGCTTTCACAAGGATATGTATGTACGCACGTATTTGGATGTATTATTACAAATACATATGTAAATGGGATTTCAGATACATAACTGTATAAATTTTAGTTGGTCATTTATGTATGTATATGTATATGTATTTACATATATATAGTATGAATATATTTATTTCGAACAGGAGTATACATATTTTTTGAGTAGAGCACATGACCTTGGATATACATATACATACATATGTATATAATATAAATATTTACTCTTTCAAACGTACGTACGTAAGCATAAGTTGCGAGCTGTCTGAAATGATTAATGACCTGTAGATGATGGCAAAGGGCACATAATATGGACATAGAAACATTCACTTATGTATTTTACATATTTTCACAACAACAGGTGTGAAAAATATGACGTAGTACAAAGAAATAATCTTATTTGTAACCAAAGTCCAACCATCTGATGAATGGATGAATTTATCAATGTTTTCAAAGGCTCTTACCCTGCCCTATCTACCTTTAAGCTTCCGGAGTCTTTTGGACTTACTATTACCGTAAAAATCAGTGTTATTCATTAATAAAAATGTAATTAATCGAACATTACGTCGACAACGTAAAATTAAATTAGTACGTTAAAGCCGGTAAAATTAAATTAGTACGTTAAAGCCGGTATTGAACAAACATTGATTTAACTTCTGATAAAGATCTCCGTGAATTCGGTCTGATTTTTTCGTTTACTAGTATGATACATTCTTAAATAAATTCACATGATATATAACTCAGCTTAAAATACTAAAATTTAATATATTCGGTTGATGTGGAAAACGTCGACCTGAGGATTGGAATTTATTATTCCAGGAATATGAAGCTTAAAACAAAATTTTCACAAAATCAAAAAAAACAAGAAATGCGCTGTCGTGGGACACCAGGCAGGAACGAAGTTCCTTCGGATAATGTAGAATCGATACAATTTTCAAAAAAAAATTGTGCTTAATTTTATTTTATGTAGGTTGTCCTGATTTTTCTCTCAAATTTCGCTGATTAGTTGTTATTTAAGTACAGATAAGTATTAAGAAAATTTACTATTTTAAGAAATAATGAATTACGTAAAATAAAAAAAAATAATTCAAATTATATCTAAATAAAAATTGGTTAATATTTTTATGTTTTAAACTATCAATTGTTATTACAAATGATATAATAGAGCTATTTTATGCTTTTATTTGTAAAATAACGTCAAATTTGTTAGACCTGTGAATAATTTTACATTTTACATATTAGTGACATCACCACTCTACCTCCTCTTTCTATCTTCCATTCTACTGTCAACTCTACTGTCGTCCTACTGCCGTTGGCAAATATAGGAAATATTCAAGTTAGCGGGAACGACAACTGTCGGCCTGCAGTCGTGTAGTCGTGCAGCTGTCAAAATAACAGTGTCCATAAGAACGTCTGTATTTTAATATTTGGCAGATGTAGTTTGCAGTCTGTTGCGCTCTATGTGTTCCGCAATTCACTCAAAACTAATTTGCGTACACAATAATGTTACAGATTTTCATGCCTAATTATTTTGCAAAACCTAAAGGTAGGCTATAACTAGCGATCTACAGTCTTTTTCTTACGGGTTATTTCCTCAAAGCCTGCGCCAAAAAATATGCAACAATTCAACTCCCCATAAACGTATTTAGTGCAGCATGGTCGGCATGTACACAAGACAACACAGCTGTCCATTTTGCATGTACACAATATCGTTGTGGCCATACTAATACCTTTCACTTCAATGAAATTTTAATATTTTGTTCAAAGTGAAATTTTTTTTATGCAAAAAATAAGTAAAAATTGGTAAATATTTTTTTGTTTTAAATTATCAATTGTTATTACAAATGATATAATAGAGCTGTAATAGAGCAAGACCTAAAAGTAGGCTATAACTAGCGATCTTACAGGTTATTTCTTACGGGTTATTTCTTACGGATATTTCTTCCGGGTTATTTCTTACGGTTTTTACTATCACTTTTTTTTCAGTTAGCTCCCGCAGCAAAATCCCTTCTTCTGCAAGCCTGCCGTAAGGAACTTCGTTCCAAAATATCTCACATTTTAAATAACATAAATGAAATCACTATATGAATATATTGGGGCAAAGGAAAGTCTGGACTGATTGCAATAACTTTTAAAAATGCTTTCAAACAATTTAATGAATACTATATAGTATAGTATGAAAGATTTACGGTCCTTTGCGCATTGGCCACGGCGAATATCGCCTTCGATGGAACGATGAGCTGTACGAGATGTACGACGACATTGACATAGTTCAGAATTAAAAGACAGCGGCTACGCTGGCTAGGTCATGTTGCCCGGATGGACGAAAACACTCCAGCTCTGAAAGTATTCGACGCAGTACCCGCCGGGGGAAGCAGAGGAAGAGGAAGACCTCCACTCCGTTGGAAGGACCAGGTGGAGACCTGGCTTCGCATGGGATATCCAATTGGCGCCACATAGCGAAAAGAAGAAACGACTGGCGCGCTGTTGTTGACTCGGCTATAATCGCGTAAGTGGTTTCAATGGCAATTAAGAAGAAGAAGATATACTATATATAAACTCACTCACTGACCGACGTATTCGGCCTCAGAACAACGAAATTTGATAAATTTTTTGTCAATACTACATGCAATTAAAAAGCTAAAAGTAAATAAAATGTTTTCCGATATTTTCGGACAAAAGTGAACTATAGATATTGGGGTCCACATATCCGGTACCTAGGGACTTGACAAATTTTGGTTGGACATGGACAATTTTTTGGACATAGGTATTTAAAAAGAATGCCACGAACTAAATTTAGTCGGAATCGGTCCGTCGACTCCCGAGCTATGTATGTAATTTTACATAAAAGTGGGGGTGCCACGCCCATTATTCAATTTTGACCCCGGCTCCTTATAAAGCCTTCTCATATCATCTTAGGTGTAAAATTTGAAGTCATATTTAGTTATTGATTTATTGCTCTTTTAATAGTTCAAAACTTCTTGTCTACAAATAGAAGAAATGCCTCCTAAAAAAGAAACATCTGTTGGAATATTTTATTGAAGGCCTGATCTGTCGGTGAAAGTGAAGAGTTATCACTCGAAAAATCATCACTCACTTCCAAAGTCCCCAATATTTTACTTTCAGTAACCTTTAGCTTCGGCATTTTTAACTAATTTTTACAAATCAATGTAAAGAATTAAAATAAAAAAATCTTAAACCAAAATAAAATCAAAATAAAACAAATAAGCACAAAGTAAACAAAGAAATAGCAAAGATCCAAAGTAAACAATAAGGCAGGTCGGGAATGGCTCAGAAATACATATGTATATACTACTTTTACAAGGGAATTTGACAATAAGTCAATACATACTATGAGCTAATCGAACGTAAGCTAACACTTCTCATTGATAAAACTACAATGACACAAGACAGCACCTTGGCTGCTTCTCTTAACGAAAAATTCAGAACATTGCACTAAGGGTACTTAACTATTTCAAGTTCAAACCCTTAAGTAAGATTATTTTTGCGGCATGTACAAATCACTTGCCATCAGCGTTATCCTTAGCTCAAGAAGAAGTCTAATTATGAACGCGTTCAATTCACAAATAATTTTGCAAAAAACTTGGAAGAAAGGGCTCATCGGATTGAGCAACGATTGCAATAGAATTTAGACTCGGACGATACAAATCTACAACTGGGCCAAAATCCACTTTTTAATAGACAGAAGGTAGAAAATATGATTCCATTCCCAAAACGGGAGCTACCTGAACCAATGAACATCGACAGTTCATCCGATTCAGACAGCCTATCCAGCTATCAAAAAGAAATTTCTCTCCTTATGAACATCTTCGAATTAGTCATCAAAAGGCCAAATAGCGGAACTGCAGGGTAACGAGACCAAAGAAACAATGGATAAACCATATTTCACAAAATAAAAGATCTTCTACTCAAGAGGAATTATAATATCAAAATATAGTCGAATCAGGGCGCTAATGACATTAGAAATAAAACTAATCAATGTGATGAAGTTAATTTTTAGGAATAGCTCCCTTATGTCGTTTGTAGAACAACCGATAGTAGGCAGCGCAGTAAAGCTACTTATTAACATAGGATAGGATAGGATTATTACATTAAACCGTACATGCAGTAAAGGGGTATTTCTTAGTGAAGGGGTTACAATGGTTTTCAACAATTTTTTTCATATATAAAAAAATAAATATTTTGTTAGTTTTTTACTGTCACAAACAAGCACAATTAATAAAGAAATTTTGATTTTTTTTTTTTTTAATATTTTAAACTCGGCCAAAAAATTACGTTTTAGTTAAAACCTTAACTAAAAACGGACAAAGGAAATAAAAAAACTGAAATTGAAATTTTTGGCATACATTTTTACAAAAAAAATTAAATTCATTGAATATTTCGCTTTATTTTTTTTCAAATGGTTCTACTTCGTCCAAGTCTTTAAAAATGGTATCTCAAAGACCTATGTAAAATTTCGTGAAGATCGAGTAGTTCTCGAATAATTTTGCCAACCGACTTCAAACCCATTGTTTCCAGAAAAACCCATTTAAAGACGACGTACTTAGCCTATCTAGCCTCGAGCGCACAAATTCTCCGAAACTATTACTCGGATCAACTTGAAAATTCAATACAATATTCTAGTATCGGTGGAGACAATAAAAAAATCAATTTTTTGAAACCCGTAAACCCATGTAACCCCTTAAATCACTTCATGATTTTAACGCTGTTGAAAATAAATGCCTTATTCATCCTTTCAACTCCACGACGACCTTTATGTATACGTCCAAATCTGTCAGCATTTATTGTGGTAAGTGCGAGATTGGACATCAAAAATCAAAGATTACAAACTGCATACAGTTCAGTAAAACTTCAATTTTTAAAACGTGCTGACGCCAATTTTACGGAGTTCGAAAACATAGAGGTTCCCAAACGAGTTCAGCAAAAATTCAGCGAAATTATTATAAAAAGAAAAGGCGTATTTGCCGACCTTAATGTAGCTAATTCGGAAAAACTGCCTTTTCTGTAGCGAACTTTGCAGACTTCCTTCTGGTTTCAAAGAGCTATTGATGATGTGCTTCGGAATCAAATTGGAAAATCATGCATGGAGGACCATTTAAAGCACATCGCATGCTCTCTACCACAAATGCGAAAGTTTCGCGAGAAAAGGAACACTTTTTCAAAGAAAATATCAAGTATATTGAATTTGTGGACTCTTGAGGAAACATTACAACAAACTCCATTAAAAGATATTCTTGTTTCGGAAGACGTTATGCTACTCTATACTGACTACCAAAAACTATTTGATCGATGGAAACAAAGCTATATGGTAAAACTCTCAAGCACACATCCAATTTAACCATGTATTCAGAAATAGCTGGTGAAGCTAGATTACTTATAACGCATTTTCCCCAGTCGCACTTGAAAAAAATTCTATAATCTCTTAGCGGTAATATAGAAACACTATTAGGAACAATTAATATTTACCTTAGAAAGGCAAGGAGTATTAATATTAGGGGCTGCTTTGAAAATAGTTGCCGGCAGACAGGATTTCGAAGATTAAAAACTAAAATACAAGTGATTTTAAAATGCGTAAGCAACACATTTTCCAGACTCTGCATTCTTCAGAGTTGCCTAAAATGGAGAAGAATCTTTATCGTTGGTTTATCCATATGCGAAATAAACAGTCTAGTAACACCTTAATGCAAAAAGAAAAAACCAAAAGCCTACATTCGAAATTAAAGGAAAACGAAGCATATTTTTAAGTAAGAGATGGATGGCTTCAAAATTTTGTCGAATTTTGCTTTGAAACATGCCAATTCAAGGCCTATTTTTAATCGACGATGCTCCTTCCAGATGAAACTGAACTAATAGGGGATGAAAGAAAAATTTTCGCAATGTTTTTGCCACTAAAAGTTACTTTCCTCATTCAACCTATGGATCACAATAGAATAAAACCCACGAAGCTTCACTACAAAAACAGACTTCTAGCTTCAATAGCAGCGACGAAATCTGATTTGCTCCGGTATTGTGACGTAGGCGGTTTTAAAAAATAAGCCTTAGTTTAAGTCATGATGTTTGTTTTTGTCCGCAGAAATAAATGCTCAAAGTCTAGACAATGCTTTTCCGAATTTGTGTACTACGTTTTAGAGGTACCGGAGAAAATCAAACCAAATGAAGCAGTTGAAATTTTCAATTAAACACTGCAGTGGGCTAGTCATGAAGGCATCAATCAAACCGATGTGAATGTATTGAGACGACTAAGGGAGAAAGCTGTATTTCAATTATTATAAAAACAAAAAGTATCAAAAACAATGACGGATTTTTTAAATTACACTTTTCTCAAACATTTCCTATCATATTCTTTAAGTACAAATTAATATACATATGTATATCCGAAACTATAATAAAATGTGAATTTAAATATTTATACAATTAAACATACATATGTATATTAACTTATTATTTTTGGGTATTGGAAAACGTGAACATTTCGCTAATGTGAACTGTCTGGATTTTAATTAATTCACGTTTTCAAACGTGGGCTGTATTGTTAAAAGTTGCTGTTCCCAATTATAAATATTTTAAAATATTAAAATCAATATTATATTTCCTTATTTCATGATTTTTAACTATTGAATTTTTGCATTTGCTCCTAAATACATATTTTGTTGATACTCTTCATCAAATATTTTATTTATCATATTGAAACTTTTTCCAATTTCTCTTCTGTCGTCTTTTACAATATTTATACTCTCGCAACAAAGTTGCTAAGTAGAGTATTATAGTTTTGTTCACATAACGGTTGTTTGTAAGTCCTAAAACTAAAAGAGTCAGATATAGGGTTATATATACCAAAGTGATCAGGGTGACGAGTAGAGTTGAAATCCGGATGTCTGTCTGTCCGTCCGTCCGTCCGTCTGTCCGTTCGTTTGTCCGTCCGTGCAAGCTGTAACTTGAGTAAAAATTGAGATATATAAAGTGTCATAACTAAGCCATAAATAAAGATATTAAAGTGAAATTTGGCACAAAGGATCGCATTAGAGAGGGGCATATTTGGACGTAATTTTTTGGAAAAGTGGGCGTGGCCCCGCCCCCTACTAATTTTTTGGTAACTACTATAGCTATGGTAACCAAACTCTATAGAGTCGTTTCCTTCAGGCATTTACATATACAGTTCAAAAATGGAAGAAATCGGATAATAACCACGCCCACCTCCCGTACAAAGGTTATGTTGAAAATCACTCACTAAAAGGGCGTTAACCGACTAACAAAAAACGTCAGAAACACTAAATTTACAGAAGAAATGGCAGAAGGAAGCTCCATCCCGGTCTTTTTTAAAAATTGAAAATGGGCGTGGCGTCGCCCACTTATGGACCAAAAACCATATCTCAGGAACTACTTGACCGATTTCAATGAAATTCGGTACATAATATTTTCTTAACACCCTGATGACATGTCCGAAATATGGTGAAATCGGTTCACAACCACGCCTTCCTCCAATATAACGCTATTTTGAATTCCATCTGATGCCTTCTCTGTATAATACATACATATAAATGAAAATACAATTCAGTACTCAAAGTACACAAATTGATCTAATCTAATTAATTAAACAGCAAAATAAAAAAATATGTAAATGACGGATAATGAAATCTCGTTTATCACTTTATCATGCGAGAGTATAAAATGTTCGGTGACACCCGAACTTAGCCCTTCCTTACTTGTTTTATTTGTTCTTATGCAAAATTGAAATATTCGTTTACATTACTTTGTTCGTTTATTGTCTCGTCTGTCTTTAGGAAGTGGTTTTGAATTTTTTATATGTCCCTCGACTTGCACTCCTGCTCTCTGAGAGCACTCATCAGCAACTCAGTATAAGGGAACTGTCTTTACGTACAGCTGCAAACGAGACCTTTCTTCTTCTTATTTACTGACGTAAACACCGCTTACGCGCGTATAGTCGAGTTAACAACAGCGCGATAGTCGTTTCTTCTTTTCGCAACGTTCCAAGCGAAGCCAGATCCTTCTCCACCTGGTCTTTCCAACAGAGTGGATGTCTTTCTCTTCCTCTGCTTCCCCTAGCGGGTACTGCGTCGAATACTTTCAGAGCTGAAGTTTTTTGTCCATTCGGACAACATGGCTTAAGTGCTGAACACAAAGAGCGCTACACGACATGGCACCACGACTGTGAACTTTAAATGGCGTCGTGAGTCCTTCTACATGAACATTTGTGAGAAGGCAGCTACATAACAATGGCCGGCATGTACACAAGACAACACAGCTGTCCATTTTGCATATATACTATTTCGTTGTGGCCATACTAATACCTTTCACCATACTAATACCTTTCACTTCAATGAAATTTTAATATTTTTTTCAAAGTGAAATTTTGTATGCAAAAAATATGTAAATAGGTAAATTTATTTGTTTTAAATTATCAATTGTTATTACAAATGATATAACACAGCTATTTTATGCTTTTATTTGTAAAATAACGTCAGGTTTGTTAGAGCTTTGAATAATTTTACGTTTTACATATTAGTGGTATCACTCATCTCTACTGTCGTCCTACTGTCGTTGACAAATATAAGAATATTTTGAAGTTAGCGAGAGCGACAACGGACGGCCTGCAGTCGTGTAGTCGTACAGCTGTTTAAATAACTGTGTCCATAAGAACGTGTGTGTTTTAATATTTGACAGATATCGTTTGCAGTCTGTCGCGCTCTATGTGTTCAGCACTCTATCCAGCGTAGCCGCCGTCTTTTAATTCGCTGAACTATGTCAATGTCGTCGTACATCTCATACAGCTCATCGTTCCATCGAATGCGATATTCGCAGTGGCCAACACGCAAAGGACCATAGATAAAGTTAGGTTTTTGTTCGTCGAGGGAAGACTTTACTCTTCAATTGCCTACTCAGTCCAAAGTAGCGTCTGTTCTGGTATGGATTTCGAGGCTGACATTTTTGGTGTTGTTAATGCTGGCTCCAAGATAGACGAAATTATCTACAACTTCGAAATTATGACTGTCATAAGTGACGTGGGAGCCTAGTCGCGTATAGAGATATTTCGTCTTGCTGCCTTTCACTGCCAGACACATTTGTTTTACTTTCTTATACAGTCTGGAGAAAGCAGAACTAACGACGCGGGTGTTGAAGATATCAATATCGTGGATATACGCCATCTGCAACTCGAAGTCGCCTTTTCTGAAACTTCGTTTGTTATCGAAAGGCTCAGAGAGATCCTTCCCGATCTTTATGGATCTTTGGGTATTGCTCAACGTCAGCAGCAGCTTTGAAACTGTTGTGCCAAATATACCTTCTCTGCCTGCCCTGAAGTTTAAGTCGCCAAACACGATTGTGATATCGTGTCGGCGGTAGCTCCGTAGGGGCGCTCCAAGCGCTCATAGAAGACATTTTTGGTCACATGGTCTTTCTCTTCTGTCGGGGCGTGAGCGCAAATCAGCGATAAGTGAAAGAATTTTGCTTTGATGCGGATTGTGGCGAGACGTTCATCCACCGGAGTGAATGACAGTACTCGGCTACGGAGTCTCTCTCCCATCACGAATCCCACACCAAATTTGCGCTCCTTTATATCGCCACTGTAGTAAATGTCACAAATACCACAAATGTTCACTCTAACAAGGACATCAATCAGCTGGGGAGTTTAGTAATCCTTAATTCATTTGTCATGGTTGTCATCAAAAGGGGGACCGAAAGTCGTAATCTGCTTGAGCCATATACATATAAAAGAATCGTGTCGAGCCACTCTAGTGAATGGCAAACTTCTACATATGACTCCATCCTCCATTCTAGATGGTCAAGAAAGGCTATTGAAAAGGTGCAACAAATGACCAGCGAGGCCACGAAAGTGATAGAAGTTACGGGTCAACACAATTCATGTGAAAAATGGGTGGATGTTGTTAAAAAGAGAAAGCCGATTCAGAAGAAAATAAGAACGAAACCGGACGCCATCATTATAACAAAAAAGGAAGGGTCGTCGTATGCTGATATTCTCCGGAAGATAAAAAGCGACAGCGGTCTTGAAGAGTTAGGATCAAACGTGACCTACATTAGAAAAACGATGAAAGGAGACCTACTGATTGAGTTAAAAAATCAGGCGGACAAGAGAGCCGAATCATACCAAAGCGTCTTAGAGGGAGCGGTGGGTGAAATGGCGCTGATACAGCCAAAAACCCATAGCGTCACAATAGTGTGTAAGGATTTAGATGAAATTACTACACCTGAAGAAATTTGTGAGGCGCTAAAAAGAGTGTGTGATCCAAAACCTGGAGAAATCAAGCGTTAAAGGTATGAGAAAAACCCGTAGTGGCACACAGGTAGCTCTAGTATGCCTACGAGCTCAGGATGCCAAAGCTGCACTAAAATTGGGCAAAGTTAAGATAGGATGGTCGATCTGTCGCCTTCGAGAATACTCGCCTATTCTTAAATGCTGTAAACCAGACAATCACAGAAGAGAACATTGATGTCGCCATACTAAGTGAACAATATTCCCAGCGTCCGGAAAGCACATGGATTGCAGACAAAACCGGCAAGGCAGCAATATGGTCCTGCAAAGGACAGCCTTTCAAGACCAGCTCCAGAGAAGCTCATAACTGTTTCACATGGGCGAATATACAAGGGACATATTTTGTAAGTTGCTATGCTCGTCCCAGCGCAGCTATTACAGAATTTGAAGACTTCCTCTTTCGGCTCTCTTTAGAAACCAGAGGCAAAACTCCAATTGTAATAGCGGGGGATTTTAACGCATGGTCGACTGCATGGGGCAGCAGATATACAAACCATCGCGGGCGCCTAGTCCAAGAATTCCTTAGTCAAACGAACCTAACAATAATAAACAGTGGAACGCGAAACACGTACCAAAAAGTAAACAAAGGATCCATAATTGACATTATGATCGCAAATGATTCACTCAGCAGGCATATAAATTGGACAGTGTCAAACACATACACATACAGTGATCATATGGCGATTATAGCACAAATTTCGTACTCCCGAGAACAGGAGCTTCTTAGCAGAAACCCCTCCCGAAAGCGAAGTTGGAAACAACAAGAGTTCGACCCAGACCTGTTTGACCTAGTCTGGAGTGCATCAAAGGCATCTGGTGACAGCGCCGCCCACTTGGTATCAGCAGTTCGAAAAGAACTGGTGGCAGCATGCGATGCAACAATGCGTAGAACGTCACATCACCACAAGCGGCGGCCTGTATATTGGTGGAACGAAGAAATTTCCATGCTGAGAAAGCTTTGTCACTCAGCTAGACGGCGTCTACAGCGGAACTGGGGCGAAACGAACGAAAATCGCCTTAGGGAGGAATTTAAAAGCCACAAGAAGCTCCTGAAGTCGGCAATTACACGAAGCAAAAAATCATGTTTTGAGAAGCTGTGTGAGGAAGCAAACCTTGATCCTTGGGGTACTGCATACAAAATATGTATGTCCAGATTTAAAAACAAGCAGCAGCAACCTAAAGATGCCTCTTTTATGGGAAAGGTCGTCAAAACACTATTCCCGAAACACGACCGGATTTCATATGCCAAGCGACGAAACGAAGCTGTAGAGTCACCCCCGTTAGTCACGGAAGACGAACTATTGGCAATAGCAAGGAAAATCAAAAACACGAAAGCGCCTGGATTGGATGGCATACCAAACAGAGCTCTGAAGGAAGCCATAAGCTTAAAACCCCGAGTTTTCGCTAAAATGTACAACGCTTGTTTAAAGGAAGCGGTATTCCCCAACTCGTGGAAAGTACAATGTTTGGTTCTGCTCCCAAAACCAAAGAAACCACCTGAAGAACCTTCATCGTACGGACCTTTGTGTATACTCGACACAATGAGTAAAGTGTACGAAAGTATAATACGAAACCGCTTGGAGTTAGTAATCCAGAAAGCCGGCGGACTATCAGAGAGACAATACGGCTTTATAAAAAAGAGATCCACTATTGACGCACTAGGAGAAGTCGTTGATACTGCGAAATGTGCAGTATTTATAAAAAAGAGATCCACTATTGACGCACTAGGAGAAGTCGTTGATACTGCGAAATGTGCAGTAAGTGGGAAAAGATGGAAAGGTGGCACAAAAAAGTACTGCGCGCTGATCACCCTGGATGTCAAGAATGCGTTCAACACGGCAAAATGGGCACACATAATCAAAGCCCTGGAAAAAATTCGCGCTCCAGAATACCTCATAAATATTGTAACGAGCTATTTTAGAAACAGAAGGTTGATTTATGATACGAACGAAGGAGCCAAGAGCTACTCTATCTCGAGTGGAGTACCCCAAGGGTCAGTGTTAGGCGCGCTGTTATGGAACCTAATGTCTGACGGGGTGCTAAGAAGGCAGCAACCAAAAGATGTGAAACTAATAGCATATGCGGACGATCTCATGGTGGTAGCAGTGGCAAAACAATTAGTCGCCCTAAGAAGCAAATGCAATGAGTGCGCAAATGATCTACGGCACTGGTTCTCGTCTGTGAGTCTGGAGCTGGCAGAGCAAAAAACTGAAGTTTTACTTATAAGCACCAGGAAGGTAGAAGAACAAATAGAGCTCACCATAGGGGAGTGCGAGATTACTTCGCAGCCGCAGCTGAAGTATCTGGGGGTAATATTGGATTCTAAATTAAAATTCAAAGAACACCTGGAGTATTCCTCCAATAAAGCAAACAAAATTTATAACGCACTATCGAGAATGATGACCAACACAGGCTGTGTGAGTTTCAGCCGGCGATTCTTAATAGCGAAAGCAATGAGTTCCGTAATACTGTACGCAGCACCAGTATGGATACAGGCAATGAATATAAAAGCGTATGCTAAACAAATAATTGCAGTGCATAGGCTTTCTGCAATGCGAGTAATAAGTGCTTTCCGTACTACATCAACCGACGCTGCTCAAGTATTAGCCAGCATGCCGCCCATTGACATCCAGGGTAATGAACTCGAGCGTTTATATCATCTATCGGCGCCTAAAACAGTATCGGCAAAGACAGAGGAGAGGAACAAGAGCGTTAAAATGTGGCAGGAGCGGTGGAATTCCTCATCCAAAGGGCGTTGGACCCACTGACTTATAGCGGACATCCACTCGTGGATAGACAGACGACATGGGGACCTAGACTTTAATCTGACCCAAATACTAAGTGGACATGGGTGCTTTAGAAGCTACCTCTTCAGATTCCACAATGACACTAGTCCGAACTGTCCGAAGTGTACAGAGCAGATAGAAGACTCTGAACATGTATTGTTTTATTGCCCTAGATTTTCAAATACAAGGGAAAGACTAAAAACCACACTAGGTGTCAGTCGACTGATAAATGGAAAGCTGTCAGCGAAGCATCAGCATCCATAATGACAAAACTGAGACTTTTTGAACAAATTAGGCGTCCGTCAGTCCGCACGATAGAGGAGACTTAAATGTCCTGTCCCTCCCACGAGAGTCTTGAGTTGGGAGTAGGTTAGTAGGTTAGGTTCCCTACTATAAAAAAAAATAAAAAATTCTAGATGGTGCATAATAAAAAAAGACCTCCCAAATCATGACACTTCCACCACAAAATTTCTTGGGCAACTTTGGTTCCTCTTTTACTTTCAAATCATGTCAAATGTAATTAAATCCACCAGGACAGTTGAGTTTAAATTTTTTCTCGTCGGAAAAAATTACCTTTTTCCATTCTGCCGTCCATTTCATATGCGTTTTTGCGAACTGCATTCTTGCATCCTTTTGTCGGTGCCGGTGCTTTTGATTGCTTTTTATAAAAAACGTTTTGTGTTGTGTTTAACATTTTCTGAACACGACAATTTTCGAAGCGGCTAGCTCTTCTTTTGCTGCCAGGTCCTTACTTTGACATTTTTATGTCTTTTGTTACCTTTGGTTTGTTTCTTCTGGCCATAATTGCTGCCCAATCGTAAATAATTTCCGATAACTTTCTCAGATCTGCGAATTTTTAAGACAATCTGCGCATTACTCAATCCACTTTCTTTATTTGCCGTTAAAACTGCTTTCCCTTCATTTGACAACGTACCTATTTATGTATCTATCTATGTATATACATAAATAAAAATGAATCGTCAAAATGTATGTACATATGTACATACGCTCATAACTTTCATACGACTGAACCAAATTTGATAATTCTTTTTTTAAAATGTTCGTTGAGGTTCAGGGATGGTTTCTTGCGGAAATTCGAATAATTGCCGAAATTTAGGGGTTTTTCGATTTCTCGTACAAACGAATGAATGTTTGTTCGTTAGTAACACTAAGAGAACGGCTGAACCAATATTGATGAAATTTTAAGAGGTTGTTCGTTGTGGATCAAGGAAGGTTTAGAAATAAAAATAGCTTATACTTTTCATGAAAAGTCGGCAATTGGGATAAATTCCAAACATTTATTACATTGTTGATAGAAATGGGTATTTGTAAATACATATCTACGTTTAAGACTGGATTCGTATGCGCTGGCGATAATGAACTTAAATATTTGAACTATGATATTTGCATCCTTACAAAAATATCTTCTTTAAAATTAATTAATTTCCTTTCTATAACTCACTTAAATTAATTTTTTTTTTCATTTACATATGTTCTGACTAAATAAATTTCTTAAGAGAAAAAATAGGTATTATTATAAATAAGTTCCAGGGGGTGTGCCACTGGCATGGGTGGATCGGCCGTCCAAAGTTAGTGGGGTCGGTCATACATTTGGACTCGATTGGAGCACTCTAAATGGGTCAAAGTGGGATTTTTCAAAATTTGCCCCTACCCAAAAGTTCGACCCAAATTGGGGGACATCAAAATTCGTTTTAGAGGTATGGTTCCTTCGGCAAAGTATCTTATTTTCATCCCTAGAATATGATTTTCATAGAGCAATGGGCGATTTTTAAATCGACCCGCCCTAATGGCAGCCCTAGGGAGGCAAGAAGTTCTCCCAAGATAAGGTGACATACGTGCAGAATTATGGATCGCGGTTAATCAGCAAGCGATCATCACGATGTCACAGCACTCTGTTGAGTGGCAAAATATAGGTTTTCCGCACGCACACATTCTTCTTGGGATGATGGTTACACCAGATCAAATTGATGAAACAATTTCTCCGGAAATTCCTGTTGTAGAGAAAGATCCAGTATTATATGAAGTGGTGGAATTCAATATGGTGCATGGACCTTGCGGACACTACAATCCCTTTTCGATTTGTATGTCTGACAATAAATACACGAAACACTATCCATGTGCTCTTCTTACGGAAATACAAACTGGAAATAATGGATATAAACTCTATCGGCGTCGCTCACCAGACGACAATGGCAGAACATTCAGCATTCAACTTAGAAAAGTGAATATCGAAGTTGACAACACATGGATCGTACTATATTCATCATTATTGTTTAATTCACATTCAAAACTCATATCAGTGTTTAGTATTGCAGTTTGGAGAAATCGATAAAATACGTTTGAAAGTACGTCACCAAAGGAAGCAACATGGCGGTTATTGGTCTTAAATAATACGGTCGATACGTGAACTGCAATAAAGCGCTTTGTAGGATATTTACTTTTGCAATTCATGAAAGTTTTCCGACTGTTGTGCGTCTCGCAGTTAATTTGGAGAATGACCAAAGAGTGTATTTCAACCCAGAGAATACAGTATAGCCGGTGGAAACATCGCCAGCAACAAAATTAACATTGACGAGTTTTTTCTCAACTTTCGTCAGTGATCTGTTTGTGAGAATATTGCTCTATTCGGAAATACCTTGATATTATGCATGGAATGCATCGTCGAAGAAATAGTTACGCAAAAAGCAAGGCCAACCAGTAGATTGACATTCAGGTGTATTATTAACTAATGGATTAGGACGAATTAACACAATCCACCCGAAAAACTACGATTGGTTTTACCTTCGGTTGCTATTGATTAATGTACGCGGTTCAACTTTAATCGAGTCATTGCGTACTGTGAATGGTTCGACATTGCCAAAGACATTTTACATCGTCTTCGCTAA
>JBAWJQ010004079.1:0-43181 GCA_037783105.1 Bactrocera zonata | reverse complement strand
CAGTATCCGACAAAACTTTGTATACCCCAGCACATTTTATATTGTTCTTTGAATATTTTTTTCAAAAGTTCAACAATTAAAAAATTGTACATACGGTAAGTGCACACTGTAAGTTGACAAATAATAACGGTATCATATTTACCGTTAGCTTTTATTTTGCTTGCACAATGTGCACTTGTTGATGATCAGTTGAACTTTGCAGGCGACAAAATTATGTATACCGTGGCAATATTTGTGCGTAGTGCTTCTTTGCGTAAATAGTTTTTGCAAATATTTAGAAACAAACTCGAAAATGGTAAAATTTCATGATTTTATACTCGATAAAAGTGTTTGGGTAAATAATATAAAGATTTTATTTAGTGAAATGCCAAGATCTGCAGAAATAAGCGTTGACCTGCGAAAATTGATTGTTCATGATCATTTAGATGGAATGGGATACGGAAAAATTGCAAACAAATATTCTAAAAGCAAGGCCACAATCCAAAAAGTGATAAAAAATTACCAAAAAAATAGTGGGATAGAGAGTGCTCCAAGATCAGGCCGCCCTAGAGTAACTACAGTGCGCGAAGAGACAAAAATAGTGAGAGAAGTGAAAAAAGATCCGACTGTATCAGCCCGATTTATTAAACAGAGCCTTCAAATAGATAATTCCGAGCGAACAATTCAACGAAAAATTCGAGATGACGGGTATTCCAGCCACTACAAGATTAAAAAACCGTTCATCAGCAAGAAAAATTTAAAGGCACGATTGGAGTTTGCAAAAAAGTATTACAAACTGCCACCAAATTTTTGGAAAAAAGTAATTTGGAGTGATGAAAGTAAATTTGAATTTAAAAATACTAAAGGACGGCAAAAAGTTTGGCGAAAGAGCCACGAGAAGCTTCAGAGTAAATGCATTCAAAGCACCTTAAAGTTTGGAGGCGGAAATGTATTGGTTTGGGGTTGTTTTAGCTACAATGGTCTCTCAAATCTCGTAATGATCGAAAGTAAAATGACGGGAGAGTCGTATGTTCAAATGTTAAGTACCAATTTGGAGCCAGCTGCGCAAAAAATGGGCATACAGGATAACTTCATATAGCAGCAGGATAACGACCCCAAGCATACAAGTCGGGTTTCAAGAGAATACTTCGAACAAAAATCGATAGAACTCTTACCATGGCCTGCCCAAAGTCCCGACTTAAACTCCATTGAGCACTTGTGGCAATATTTGGATGACAAGCTTGACCGATCTTCTTGCCGTTCAAATAAAGGCGAGATTTTTAATAAATTGAAAGACTCCTGGGAAAACATACCCCAATCACTTCTTCAAAACTTGGTTGACAGCATGCCTCGACGTTTATTGGTAGTAATTAATGCTAAGGGTGGCAACACTAAATATTGAAGCTCTAGTGTGAAAGTAACCTTAAAATTTATTCGGGTATACATACTTTTGTCGTTGCTAAGAATTTCTCTTTTTCAGATTACCGCGTATTTTGCAGTCACTAGCACTAAAATGCCGAAAATTAATTTAATTTTTTGTATGTAGCATACTCATAAGCAAAAACAAAAACCATGCAAAAAAATAAACTTCACTTTTCAAAAGATATGATAATTTTCCTTTCAACTTTCATGGGGTATACATAATTTTGTCGGATACTGTATTTTATACGCAATCCTGCTTGGTTTTGTTAGACGAAAACCAAGGGATATCGGGGAGCATATGCCAATGTGGACTTTGAAGCAATTAGCGTATCTACATACGTGACAATACACTTTTATACAAATTTTAAATGTTACAACAATTCTTTTTTGTTATATGTATTTATTGTTATATATTAATTTGTACCCAATGTCGATTGGGTATTTTTTCCAGCCCTAACCGCCAAAAAGACGTAAGCACCATGATTATCGATTTTTGTTTTTTGATAAAAATCGATAGTTTTCGATCATTCGCATCATCTCACAAAATACCATAGCTATAAAATGAACCGTTATGATTTTACAGCAAAAACAATTTAGACGTATGTACATATTTCGTTTGTTTACATATTTTGTTACAACGAAGTGGTGCTCACGCCTTTTTTCGATTCAACATACATATTAGTTTTGATTAGCGGCAAAAGCGCAAAATATTTTACTTTTTATCAGTGATTGTACAATATGGAATTGTGTCAACAAGTGGTAAGTACACTGGGTGTGTTTTGTAAATATATTTCGATAAATTTCATTTTATATTTTGGTGTTGTAAAACTTTGTTTCAGATTGCATTCAAAAATGGTCTTGTTCCATGCAACGATACTGATTCTAATCATTCTTCTGAGCAAAAAACTTATTCACAAACAGAATCCGAAAAAGAGACATGTGTAGGCAAAAGAGGTTACAGAAACAAAAGAATATTACCTAAGAGATTACAATATAAAAAACAACGTGATACTAATGTTCAGCCGAATCCTTGTATAAATAAAAAGTGTGGAAATCTTTGTGATGATAAGTTCACCGAATCAGATCGGTTAGCAATAAATGAACATTTTTGGGGCTTCGGCAACAAAATTAGACAAAAAGACAGGCTTCTTTCGTGTATAACACGGTTATCCGTCCGAAGACGAAAAGGTGATAGTAACAGAAGGCAATATACATATAATTATGCCATTAATTATAATGATAATACTATTAAAGTGTGCCAACAGTTTTTGCTGAAAACGCTTCACATATCGGAAAAAAGTTAAGATTGGCTAAAAACAATGCGAGTGGTTTGAAAAGTTTTAGTGAGGAAAAAAAAATCTACGCCTCATAATAAGTCTGACGAGTCCAAGGTTGCACTTTTAAAATCATTTATTGAACAATTGCCAGCAGTTCCCTCGCATTATTGTCGTAATAAAAGTAACAAGCTGTATCTTCCTCAAGAATTTCGCAATATAAAAGGATTATATGATTGCTATACCAAGCATTTAAATAATGTTAATCAGGAGTCGTCACTGTTATCCTTAAGAGTCTTCCGAAATGTTTTTACAAATAGTTTTCGTATCGGTTTTCACTTGCCTAAAAAAGACAAATGCGTAACTTGTGAAAATTACAAAAACCTGGACAGCGAAACACAAAACCATTTAAAGCAAACTGAAGAATACCAAACACACATAAGAAACAAAGATAAGTCTACAGAAATCTGTTTAGAGGATCAAAAACAAAGTAAAGCCAATTCGTCCTTCCTATGTGCTAGCTTTGATCTCCAAAGGTTTTAAATACACCCCATGGAAAAAGCATAACATTATTTTATTCTCGAAAGTATGCATAATATAATGAAAGCGTGTATGAAAATGGCACCAGAAATGGTTATTGTTTTTTGTGGGGAGAAGCTAACGGAAAAAGAGGATCTAATGAAATTTCCACTGTGGTTTTGAGTATTTGAAAATTGTCGACGAAAGAAGAACTCACTCTTCAGTAGGTCTTTACTGTGACAGCTGTGCTGGTCAAAATCGGAATAAAGCTTTGCTTTCCATATTAGTATTTTTTCTTACAATTTCGAATTTTATACACAACATAAAAATTACGTATTTGTTACCTGGGCATACTATGATGCCAGTTGACTCTATACACAGCACTATTGAGGCATTTACTTGCGATAAAACTATTTGGGCCCCTAGTGAATGGTATACCATGATTTCAAACGCAAGAACTAATCCCGAAAATTATAAATGCGTTATAATGAATAATTCTGATTTCAAAGATTGGAAAACATTTTCTCAAACTATGTTTCCCACTTCAATTAAAATCTCTTTTCCAAAATTACGTTCTTCTTCGTTAGAAAAAATAATCCTATCATGAAACTTAAGTACGGATAGTTTGACGATTACAAAATTGAAGAATACGATCTTAACTCCATTGCAAGATCAAAAAATTCTTTAATAGAAAATGGACCTCTACGTTTATATGATAATTTATTAAAAAAATTTTCAAAAAAATACAAAGATCTAAAAACACTATGTGATAAAAACACAACACCTACAAGATTTCACAGCGAATTTTTAAACTTAAAATACGATGAAATTATTAAAGATGTTCTACCTGAAACTGATCAAGAAGACAATTAGTATTTTCTAGAAAGCCAATTATTTTTAAAACTATTCAATTAAAGTTTAAAAACTATTATTATTTATATAAGTTTGCAGTTAAAATTAATTCTGTACTCTAAAGTATTTTTCATATTAATTTTATTTTTTATTGACACTAATGAATTTGAGGTTAATTTTTGTACACGAAAAAAATTGAAAAATTAAAAAATTAAAAACAGAACAAAGTCTTTTTACTAATATCATTGGGCGTAACAACCAAAACGTAAATTAGTAGCTATCCAGCATGACAGCAAAAGAGACGTAAGCGACATTAATACCCGTTATCTTGGAAATATAGGAAAAAAAAAATAAATACCATGTATAGTTAAGAAGTAGCAGTGCATACATACTCAATTCCACTGCACTACTTCTTCCTGAACCAAAGATTTAAAAAAAAATCTTCCCCTGTATAATTTTTGGCGCTTACGTCTTTTTCGCGGTTAGGGATCGATATATTGAATATATTTATATGCGCCCGTATGTATATATATGTATATATACTAGCTGACCCGGCGAACTTCGCCTCGCCCAATTTTTATTTGAAATAGTTAAAACGCTTTTTGAACTCTGTTCAAGGCCACTTATTTGTACGGAATGTTAATGTATTCAGGGAATAACGTCTCTGATCAATTTAAATATTTTTGGCGAAGTTCGTTCTTTGTTTTGTTGTGTAGCGTGTAAACAAATAAAGAAGATGGTTCTCCAACACGCTAACATGCCACATACATACCTATGTATGTACATATGAAACTGTAAAATTTTGAACTTAAACGATAAATCGGTTTGAATCATTCGAATCCTCAGAATGAACATTTCCTCACTTTTAGATTTGCTGTCTTGTAGTAAACTATTCACTACAGTGAAATTATTATTTATGAATTAAGAGGAAACCTTAGTATGTACATATCTGGTATAAAAATCCACGGGATTGAGATTTGAACTTGAGGTCAAAATTTTTAAAATTATTGATGAAAATTTTCGTAGAGTTGATAATAAGCACAAATTTTCATAAAATAGTTCATTTTTGATTTTATATCAGAGCCGCTCAAAATTCTAGATGAATATACTCGGAGTATAGGCAAGCAAATGCAGTCGAAGCATGTCCGCTATGACGCTAATTCTGCCAGCGTCAAAAATACACTCGAAATACAGGAATTCAATTTCGAATAAGCATGTAGAGGACTTAATGAGAATCAAAACTTACGATCTTGAAGTCGATATGGAAAAAATCATGGAAAGTTAAAAAAAAATTAATTAAAATTATTGTTGTTCTTAATTGCTTTTTTAATTAAAAACCATAATTTTTTATTTTTTTCTAAATTTTTAATAACAAAATAACCAAATAGTACGATTTCACTCAGTGTACTAAGCAAGCGCGCGAATTATGAAAACAATTTTACACGACCGGCTCTTTAGAGTGTCAGAAAAATGTGTGTCTTTATTTCAAAGATTTTCTTGCTTTTATAGTTTTACAAAAATACTTATCTTCTAATTTACAAAAATTCTTATCTGTGGGAAAATTCCACAGTGCTGCTTATCCTTTTTTACTATCATGTTATAGTTTTACAAAAATGCTTATCTTTTAATTTACAAAAATTCTTATCTGTGGGAGAATTCCACAGTGCTGCTTATCCTTTATTTGCATTCAATATTTATTTAGGATCAGTGTTTCTTCTCATATCTTAATTTTACATATCTTCTGGTTTTCTTAAATAAGTGTATTTTTTTATCTACCAGACTATCTTCACACCATCTGTGTTTGCTGTTGTTCTTGGGTTAGCATGGGATGTAACTCCTCCCCCCTTAGATACAAAACTCTCCTGAGGTTTGTTTACAATTTCTACTCGCATTTGTCTTTGTTTTCTTAACATATACAAGAGAAGGCTTATTAAAAGTAAAGTAATAATAAAATTTACAAATGAAATTGAATAATGAATTTTCTTATGGTACTTAAGTTCTTCTATTTTTATCTATGTTCTTTAAATGTTCCAGTCTCATTTCTTCAAATGAAATTTTATTTGTAAAATTAGTTTCTTCATTTACAGGAAAGTAAAATCTTTGTTGGAATATTTTTACCTTATTAGAGAAAATTTGATTGTTAATTTCTAGTGTACAATTTTGGTAGTGTATTAAATAATTTCCTTCCAGTATTACTTTCCTGTGATCACAATCTTGTACTAGCTTAGTATTTTTCAAATTTTTTAATATTAATGTTTCATCGTCAATTTCAATTATTTCTGTTATTTCGTTCTTACTTAATAGACATGTTTTTGTAAAAATACAATGTTTTGAAGTTTTTAATTCATTAAGTGTTTTGTCTTTTTCATACATATGTATAAGTTTTATTATTGTAATTAAAAACTGTTTCTGAAACGGAAGTAATTTCTCTCATTTGTTCATTTGAAATGGGCTGAATAACTTTTAATTGAACTGTGCTAAAATTTCGTGGTACCTTTACTATTAAAAGAGCAGTTTTTCTGCATACTAAATTGCACACATTTTTAAATGTTGCAACTTAAATAGGTCTATTTCTGTATATATCATACTTCTTCACTTGTCAAAATTCCTGGATGTAATAATCCATGTTTGGCGGCTGCAATGCTATCTTGAATATGATCAATTTTTTCTTTAAGGACATGTATTCTTAAGATTTGCTCCTTAAACATGTTGTTTAATGCAGCATCCTTAAGAATTTTATCATTTCCTCTTTCATAATCTAGTATTTTTTCCCTGTCTTGTTCTATTGTTGTTTTTAAATATTTAAATGTTTTTTCAAAATATTTATTTATTTTAACTTGTTGGTTTAAGGTTGTAATAGAATTGTGCATATTTTGATGAATAAACTTTAAGTGATCCTCAATATTCTTTTTATCTATGTCATCCATTGTTCCAAATAAATATTTATTCATTGCCCCAACCAAATTAAATAATCCTCTTTTATGCCTATTCCCACTAGATTTAGGTATTAAGGTTTTGACTTTTGTTTTAAGGATTAAGAGTTCATTCCTAAGTAAATCGCGATTGTATTAAAAGTCATGTTGTTAATTAAATATAAAATTTCATAAGGGTCTATGGCGTGTATTATAAATTCTGATGAAACTACAATTTCCGTTTTGGATGTACTAATTTCCACATATCCGCTGTTTTCATGAATCGGTTGGATGATTAAAATGGACGTTGCTGTTGGAGCCATTGTCATTAGTATCAAAAATATTAGTGTCCAGTTGATCTGCAAATTTATTTTCTCTTTTAATATTGGTTGTATGTACATTATCTAGTTTAAGCTTCCTATATCGTGGTGAGACCTTATGACGTACTGCCACATAATTCTTAACAAATGCTTCTTCTTCATTTATTACAACATTTTCTCTTTTTTCATTAAGTTTTTTAATATTGTTTTCTTTTGTTTCTTTTAATTTTTTGAATATTATTTCTT
Organism: Bactrocera zonata; assembly: GCA_037783105.1. Lineage (NCBI taxonomy): Eukaryota > Metazoa > Arthropoda > Insecta > Diptera > Tephritidae > Bactrocera > Bactrocera zonata. The sequence goes on along the minus strand of JBAWJQ010004079.1, from coordinate 35,657 downwards.
TATTTACTTTCCCATTTTCTATGTAAATTGGTTTTTCCTTAGTTATCGAATGAATCGATTTGTTATAAAATTCGATACATCTTAACATTTTTTCTTGAACTGAGAGAGTCCTATATTCTAATTCAGCAACTTTAAGTTTTTCGCTAATTGTATTATGAAAACGTTCTATATCCGAATTCCCTGTATGACTATTTGGCTTGGTAAAATGAACCTCTATATTTTCTATGTTAAAAAAATCCTTAACATTAACGTTATTAAATTCTTTATCAGCTATAATTTTTCTTGGCTTTCCTTTAATAGAATCATATTGTCTAAGTTTTTCAACAAGAGTCAAACTATTTCTGTTTTCCAAAGGCAATGCCATTGCAAATTTTGAGAATTTATCTATAGTTGTCATGAAAGTTTGCTTTAGGAATGTAAAAGTATCAACATGAACAATATCATTAATTTCAGTAGGAGTTTGTGTTATGTGAAACTTAGGTTTCAACGGATTTCTGTCATACTTTACTTTATTACATATATCGCAATTGTTTATATATTTTTGTATTAACTCTTTTAGTTTTTTAATATATATAAGGTGTTTAAACCATTATAATTTTCATTTATGCCAGCATGCCCAGTTTCATATTTGTGGTACTTTGAAATGTACCGATATGCCTCTGTTTCATCTGACAAGTCTTTGGCATGAAATAAACATTTAAAGAATTTGATGCTACTGCCAAATATTTCGATTAATTTTAGTTGAACTTTGTTGTATTCGGAGTCAGCTATTTCTGAAAAAATTCCCGCTTTTTTAGTTTTAACATGTGTCCTTAAGATGTCTACCATGTATTCGCTATTAATGTCATCTTGGCTTATGTAAATCTTAAGATTTTTACCTATTTTTTCAGTGTCTCTTACTTTATGTTCACATAAAATAATTTGAGTCTGAAAACGTTTGATGACAGATTCAAGTGTAGGGATATGGTCATTTAATTCTTCTACTTGAGAGTGAATTGTAGCTGCTGTACTCATGTTATCATCTTCTTCAGAAGTTTGATTTATGAGGCAGATTTCTCCAGAATCTACATCTAATCTGCTAAGAAAGTCGGCCAATGTATTTTCTTTGCCTTTTATATATTGAATACATATATCGTATTCTCCAAGTTTCAGAAGCCCCCTTTGTAATCGAGGATTTATGTCTTTTCCTTTATATTTTGTTTGTAACCACTTAAGTGGTAAATGATCTGTTAAAAGATCGAATAGCCTACCATAAATGTAGGGTCTAAAATAATTAACTGCCCAAACGATGGCTAAGAGTTCCTTTTCTGTTGTGCTATATCTCTTCTCGTGTTCATTAAGTGTCCTGCTAGCATAGCAAATGGGATGGCCATCTTGCATTAATACGGCACCAATTGCAAAATTGCTAGCATCAGTTGCAACTTTAAATTTATTTTCGAAATTGGGATATTTTAATATTGGATCGTTAACCAAAAGTCTTTTTAGTGTATAAAAAGCGGCTATAAATTGTTGATTTTTAATATTAATACGAACTCCCTTTTTAAGAAATTTTGTCATGCCAATAGCAATTTTAGCGTAATCTTTAATGAATTTCCTATAATATCCTGTTGCTCCTAAGAAAGATTTAATTTGCTTCACTGTTTCAGGAAGCTTTAATTTTTGAATTGCTTCTTTTTTATTAGGATTCGGTTTAAATCCTTCTGTAGTTAGAATGTGACCAAGATATTCAGTAGTCTTAGCAAAAAAATTGCATTTATCGATTTGAATTTTTAAACAGTGTTCTCTTAATTTTTTAAAAACTTTTTCTATACTTTTCTTGTGTTCTTGAAGAGAGGAACTAAATATGAGAATGTCATCTAAATAAACAACGCATATTTTATTAATGTATTCTCTTAAAACAGAGTTCATTAATCTTTGGAAAATGGCTGGGCCGTTCTTTAGACCAAATGGCATTCTTATGAATTCATAATGGCCTAACGGTGTAGAAAATGCAGTTTTTTTCCTATCATATTCTTTTATAAGAATTTGATGGAAACCTTTGGCTAGATCAATTGTCGTAAAATATGTTGCTTGACCTAATTTTCCAGATATGCTATCTGTATTTGGAATTGGGAATTTATCAGATATAGTTATTTCATTTAGAGCCCTGTAATCAATTACTATTCTCCATTTCTTTTTACCAGAATTATCCATTTTTTTTGGGACAATCCAAAGTGGTGAATTGTATGGGGAGCAGCTTTCTTTAATTATTCCCTGGTCCAGCACTTCTTTAATTTGTTTGGTTATCTCCTCCTCGTGTATTTGAGGGTATTTATAAATTTTTGAATATACAGGCTTTTCAGTTGTTGTAACGATTTCATGTTGTACTTCATGACCATGGGTTAGCTGTTCATTTTCTCTAAATATAAGGTCATTATTTTTCCGTAGTATTTCCTTTAACATTTTCTTTTCTACAGTATTCATATCGGGCCTTTCTAGGATTGAAAAGTCTTTCTCAATGGGTTCAATTGAATGAATTTCTTCCTTAACAAACGGGCATGGATTTAAAAATTTAATTTTATTGCCATTAACATAAATGTGATTTTTTTTCAAAATTAATTATTGCGTTTAATGGTCTCAAAATATTCTGCCCTGTTAAGCAGTCGAATTTTCTATTAAAAAATGGTGTTAAATGCCAGGAGTTTTCACTTCTTCAGTAATGAAAAATTCACCACTCATTGTTTTTAATGTAGTGGGATTTTCTAATTTATTTTTCCTAAATCCTAAATCTACTTTACTATTTAAAACTGAAGTTGTTGAACCGGTGTTGATTAAACACTTCAATCTATTTCTACCTATAGTTAGTTCTACTATTGGTAGCTCCTCCCCGGGCTGGTGACCGAAAATTTTCGCCCTGATTGTAATCCATATGGTCTACTTCCATGGGCACAGGCCTTTGACTTCTATTGCTATTCCTACTCTGTTGTGAATAGCTATTTCGTGATGCTTGTTGCGGGTTAATATTATTATTACTCATTCTACTATTATTTCCCCAAAAACGATGTTGCGTTGGAAAAGAAGGCTGAGGATTACTAGCATGTACCCTATTGTTTGAATTGTAATTATTTTGTGAGGGGTAATAACGCTGCCCATAGTTACTACATATATTTATTTTTATTTTGCTGGATTAATCCAGTATCCTCTAAGCAATAAAAGGCTTCCTTAGTTTTCTAATATCCCTACTCAAAATTATGGAGGACAAATGAGGACTAATTCCGTTTAAGAAGGTTTTAGAAAAATGCCTCGTTGGCTTCCGGTGAAAAGGCTATGGGTTTTTCACTATCAAATTCATACTTAATATTAGTTTTATCTAAAATATCTCTTAATTTTACAAAATATTCACTTACATTGTAGTGCTTAACGTTGATGGCTTGGAGGTACAGATTCCTGTAGCTCTCCTTTACCCCGAAGATCCGGATGACTTCCTCCTTTACGTCGTCCCATATCGGCGTGCTTCCTAAAGGTCGGACTACCTTCAGGGCGTCTCCATTTATTTTCGCTAGTACGTAGCGTTGAATAACGAATTCCTTTAACGATGGGTTATCATTAAAGAGGCGGAGTATGGCATCTACTTCTCTTATAAATGAGGATAGGTCGTAACCATCACTTCCGTTGAATGGCCTTATTCTCGAAGCTTCTTTCAGGAGCTCGGAGCTGTTAACAGTTGCCATGGTGATGGTTTTCTTCTCTGTTTTTTTTTTTTTTTTTTTTTTTTTAACTGTTTTAAGGCCTCGGAAACGCCTTATTTTTATTTTTAAAATTGATTTTTTTTTTGTTTTTTTTTTTTTTTTTATGTGAGGATTTTCTTCGGAAAATCCGAGCGATCCGTTTGACCAATCGTAAGATTATGTCAGACGTTTACCGAATGCGCCAATTATGAAAACAATTTTACACGACCGGCTCTTTAGAGTGTCAGAAAAATGTGTGTCTTTATTTCAAAGATTTTCTTGCTTTTATAGTTTTACAAAAATACTTATCTTCTAATTTACAAAAATTCTTATCTGTGGGAAAATTCCACAGTGCTGCTTATCCTTTATTACAATCATGTTATAGTAATTCTTAATTTTTAATAGTAGTATTTATTTTTTTTAATTATAAACATTTTAATTTAACTTAGCACTAATTGGTGCACAATATTTTTGGTTAACCTGTCTCGAGCTAACACAAATAGATTTGATGGTTTTCCCACACGTGAGCATGCAACATATAATTGCCCATTGGAAAAACATGGATTATCCAAATCTAACCCACAAATGGACATTGTTTGGCCTTGAGACTTATTTAATGGACATGGCAAAAGCTTAACGGATAGGAAACTGTAGTCTTCTGAATGGTATCGTAGATACTGACGGTGTCATTGGAATACGGGGCAACGGGGCCACTTCTCCTTTAAACTTTCCAGTCAAAATGGTTGCTTCAAGAATATTCCCTGTTAACTTTTTGATGACCAAACTTGTATCGTTGCATAACCGAGGTGGATTCAAATTACGCAGAAGAATAATAATTGAATCAATCTTCAACCGAAGAATATGTGGTGGCATTCCGGGTATATCTAGAGAGTTTAAAAATTCAGTTGGAAAATTTACACTTTCATTTTCATCAACAACAGTATCGATTGATTTAAAAGACATCAGATCGCCTGGCAACAACTGTTGTATCTGGAAGTTAATTTCGTCAACATCAACATTTTTGGCTGCCAAAATAGCCCACCCACTGAGCTAGTTATGATATAAATAATTATTTTGTATATCCGGGAAAATACTTTCAATCAATTCAATTTTTGTGTGAACAGCAGTGCAGAAATTGTCTGTCAGTTTAATGCATTGCGTGTTTGGTTGCCGTTCTATTGTACCGTTTCCAATATCTAGCAATTGTTCCGAAAATATATGTGCTAATGGATCATTTAGTAAATGTACGCGCATGTTTATAGTCAATCGAAGTGTTTTAACATTTCTCCATAAAAATGATTGTTTCAAACATGCGTTAATCTCATCGGCGAAAGTAGAGCGAGGTATGACCGGCAACGTCTGTCGGAAATCACCAGATAGCAAAGCATTCTCTGTGTCACATATGCATGCTTATATTGTATTATATGAACTATTGTCACATATGCGTGATTATTTTGTATCAAATGAACCATTATTTTCCGAAAAATGGTAAAAATTTTAATTTTTTTTACAAAATCGGGAAAAATTAGGAAACATTATTTTAATTTTATTTTTCTTTATTTTTATTTTTTAATTTTTAAATAAAATAATATTTGAAATAAATTATATTTATTTCCACTATTACAAAGTGAAGATGTGCAAAATGAACTTCATTTCTTCAAAAAAATTAATGACCTTCATGAAATATGCATATTCGCATTATTTCGTTATCATTCCCATATTTGTACCAATAGAATTTCTATGGCATATATGTATGTATGTATATTATTTCTTTGTCGCATTTTTATGTTTACGAAAGCAAATGCGAGCCACATACATACATATGTACATACATACACTCATAATAACAAGTGCCGCACGCATCTTTTCGCATCTCCTTTGTCACAACATTGGTAAAAATCCAAGCTGTGCCGAAAAAATAAACGAATGGCCGCCGATTGTCACCGCTTCCCTTGCCCCTGTAGCAGCTTCACCTACCAACGTGCGTAAATATGTATGTATGTATACGTATGAGCATGAAGACATATCGACGCAGATTTTTGTCACGGAAAAATATTTTAGACAAATATTATCGACAACTCCTACGTTGCCGCTTTTCTCACTTCTTTCTGTGAAGAAGCATCAGAAAGTTGTTCAATTTATGACTTTTAGCTTTTGCCATAAAATAAAAGGCAAAAATTAAAAATAAATTTTGTCGAGATTTGAACCTACGTGCTCATCGTAACTCTTCAAGCGCTTACCACTAGCACCACCATTGACGCTTACAGTGCGTTGTCCTAATTATGGTTTGGTTATGCATGAAAAAAATATACAATGGATCGCCGATTGTTACTACTTTCCTTTTCCCTTATCACACGCAGCAACTTTTGTTGCTAATTCTCGGGCGATTCTCTTTTGCTGTCGCCCAGTACCTACACACGAGCAACTTGTGTTGCGCAACTCTGTTCGAGTTTTTTTTCTCATTCTCTTTCACTTTACCTTAACCCATTGTCTACTCTTTACTTTAACTCATTGTCGTTTCTTTTTCCTTATAGGTATTTGGGCCGCTCTAACACATATATTAATCAGTTCTGTCAATTAAGAAATACATTTTATTTATAATTCAAAATTAAAACAAAGATTATATGACAGACTTTCACATATATCACCCTTTTCACTATTGTCTGAATCAACTTGTATGGCTTTTTCCATACATTTCACAATATCTTTAATTAATTCGATTTTTTTGTCATACTCCATTTTCCAAAATATTTATATTATATTATGTATATCTGTATACATATTTGCAAATTACTTACCAAAAGATGAAATTAAATTTTTTAAATATATTCAAAATATTATTTTCAAAAAAATATACGCAAATGCAACTATGTACTACGAAAGAAAGGACACGAATGCCGAAAAACGTCACAGCGAACTGTTACGAATAAGAACACAAAGCGAGTTGCTGAATCCTGGAAACTCGGCGCGATTCTCCTCTCCTCGTCGCCCCCTCGCCTATAAACCAAGAGTTGCCGCAACAAAAGTTGCCGCGTGTGATAAGGGACCTTGCTGCTGGAACAGCATCGAGAACAAACTAGCGAAAATATGTATGCATATGTATGAGCTTGCATACATATCGACGCAAATTTTTGCGAGCCACGGAAATACTTATTTTAGAATTGACAAATATTGTAAATCGAGAAGAGCTATATTGCCACATTTCTCGCTTCTTTCTGTGAAGAAGCATCAGAAAGTTGTTCAATTTATGATTTTTAGCTTTTGCCATCGTCGCGAAAAGACGCTTGTAGGCAAAGGCATGCTCGGGGAGATGTTACGGCGTCTGAATGAAGCGAGGTCGCTTGTGGCATATGCGCCTGCGTTTATGAATGAAATCGTTTTCGTTGTAAATTAACTACATTTGGGCTTCGCCAATTCGGCTGCCATATTGACTTTTGATGCTTTTGCTACTTAGGCAATTGTTGTTTTTGTAGAACAATGCTTCAATTTTTGGTGGTGACATATTCACATGTGTACGCATATGTACATATGTTTGTATGCTTTTGCATTATTTGTTCGGAAGTGTATACAAATATACATATGTACATATAAGTATATATGAATGTATGAACATGCAGATCAATGCGCGCACATGCAATAAGTATATTGAGAAGTGATAAAACCGTGATATGAACTTCTGAACGCGCACATGCGTATACCAGAGAACTTAAAAGTATAGAGAAGGTGCAAATCGAAATCTGTATAATGGTTCGATTGCGCGGCTAACAGAGCTGATAGAATGATAGTAGGGAATTCACCATATTCGCTGCTATTAAGCAGAATTGAGCCCGTTCTCTGGCAGAAATATATGTAAAATGACTAAATACATGCGAGAATATCTAAAGAGAATTGTTTTGAGAAAAAATATACAAAGTCACACAGAGAATGTAGCAAAGCATTCTCTGTGTCACATATGCATGCTTATATTGTATTATATGAACCATTGTCACATATTTATGCATGCTTATTTTGTAATGTATGAACCATTTTTTTCCGAAAAATGGTAAAAATTTAAATTTTTTTTACAAAGCCGGGAAAAATTAGGTAAAAATAATTTTAATTTTATTTCTCTCCAATTTTATTTTTTCATTTTTTTAATAAATTAATATTTTAAATAAATTATATTTATTTCCACTATTACAAAGTGAAGATGTGCAAAATGAACTTCATTTCTTCAAAAAAAATTAATGACCTTCATGATATATGCATACTCGAATTATTTCGTTATCATTTCCATATTTTGTACCAATAGATATTTCTTTGGCGCATTTGTATGTTTACGAAAGCAAATGCGAGCCACATGCATATGTACATACGTAGATACATTCATAATAACAAGTGTCGCAGGCGTCTTTTCGCATTTCCGTTGCCACGGTCAACCAATGGCTGTGCCGAAAAAAAATAAACTAATGGCCGCCGATTGTCACCGCTTCCCTTGCCCCTGTAGCAGCTTCGCACTCAACGTGCGTAAATATGTATGTGTGTATACGCATGAGCATGAATACATATCGACGCAGATTTTTGTCACCGAAAAATATTTTAGACAAATATTGTAAATCGACAACTCCTATGTTGCCACTTTTCTCACTTCTTTCTTCAAACAAACACCAGAAGATGTTCAATTTATGATTTTTAGCTTTTGCCGTAAAATAAAAGGTAAAAATTAAAAAATAACTCTGTCGAGATTCGAACCCGCGCACTCATCGCAGCTTTTCAAACGCTTAGCACCAGTACAACCATTGACACTTACATCGCGTTGTCCTAATTATGGTTCGGTTATGCATGAAAAAAATATACAATGGATCGCCGATTGTTACCGCTTTCCTTACTGCTGGAACAGCATCGCAAACAAACTAGCGTAAATATGTATGCATATGTATGAGCTTGCATACACATCGACGCAGATTTTTGCGAGCCACGGAAAAATACTTATTTTAGAATTGACATATATTTTAAATCGACAAGAGCTATATTGCCACTTTTCTCGCTTCTTTCTGTGAAGAAGCATCAGAAAGTTGTTCAATTTATGATTTTTAGATTTTGCCATCGTCGCGAAAAGACGCTTGTAGGCAAAGGCATGCTCGGGGAGATGTTACGGCGTCTGTTTATATGAATGAAGCGAGGTCGCTTGTGGCATATGCGCCTGCGTTTATGAATGAAATTGTTTTTGTTGTAAAATTTACTATGTTCATTTGGGCTTCGCCAATTCGGCTGCCATATTGACTTGTGATGCTTCTGCTATTTGGACAATTGTGGTTTTTGTAGAACAATTCTTCAATTTTTTGTTGGTGACATATTCACATGTGTACGCATATGTTTGTATGCTTGTGCATTATTTGTTCGGAAGTGTAAGCAAATATATGTACATATAAGTACATATATATGAATGTATGAACATGCAGATCAATGCGCGCACATGCAATAAGTATATTGATAAGTGATAAAATCGTGATATGAACTTCTGAACGCGCACATGCGTATACATGTAATCATATGAGCAGATAATATGATTATGTTATGAGCATGTGCAGAGACATAAGATAATATGATGTATGTACATATATATTGTTGTGATAAATTTAATTTCTATTAGTAGGAAATATTATACAAAATTATCTATTAGTATAGTATATTATGTAAAAACCAAAGAAAATTATTAAATATGCAAGTCCAAATTGACTATAAATAGTACTGTGCATGCATTCATACAAAATTATAATCATATCATAATTATGTTTACAGGTCAATATTCAATTGCCGACGGCAAAACGCATACATATGTACATATTTGCATACATTGCGATTCCCGAGTTCAAAAATTGAAGCATGAAAATATCACAATGCTGTTGTTGGGAGTTTCATAAGGAGCATGCATACATACATATATTTATGTCTTTCATATTCTTGGGTATGTGAGACACATTTTTCGGTGTCAAAAATGAAACAAAATATAAACAAGCAAAACGAAATTCTTCATTGGGAGTTTCTTCATATTCTCTGCTTGGGCATATATGCCATGCCATCATATGCCGTAAATACATACAGTTGCGAGAAAAATAATAGCAGTCCCTTGAAGGACATACTATCTACCACTGTAGTTTTACTATTTTTAAGTGTTTTCATTTTTTCTTTTTGCTAAAGCGTTTACTAACACTAGTATTCGAAGTTAGTCATGTTCGAATAACGGTAGGTTGGCATCATATTTTGATATTTTAATTTCACTGACGCTAAGTGGTTTGTATGGCGAGCACATTAATAGCAGCGTTTAATTGTTCTCTGAATATAATTGAAAATTTAATATATACGATTTTTAAAAGTAAGTAATATTATCATTTACAACATAATAAGAAATTAATTATTGTGTTCACGCAATTTATTTATTTAAAGTGGGTCGTGGAAAACATTGCAGCACGGAGAAACGCAATTTGGTAAAAAATCTGATAAGTGCAGGTAAAACTTATAAAGAAGTACAGAAATTACTATGTTGTTCTGCAAAAATGATTTCCAATGCTCTTAAATACCAAAAATCATCTGAAACACGTGGAAGGATTTTATCAGCATCCCTGGTGAAACGCATAGTAAGGACTAGCAGAGCCAATCCATCAAAGGCAGCTACACAAATTAAAGATGAGTTAAATCTGCCATGTGGAGTCCATACAGTCAGACGATGTTTGAGAGATAATAATTTGTATGCTCGGAGCCCCCGCAAAGTTCCTCTTTTGAAAAAAAAATCACATTGACAAAAGACTAAAGTTTGCACACGATCACTTGTTGTGGCCACTCCAAAAGTGGCGAAATATTCTTTGGACCGATGAAAGCAAAATGGTTCTCTATGGTGGGAAAGGATCAAGGGAATATGTGAGACGTCCACCTAATAAAGAATATGATCCAAGGTATAAAAGGAAAACCCTTAAACATGGTGGATCATCTATTATGGTATGGGCATGTTTTTCCTATCATGGTGATGGTCCGATACGGCTCATTGAAAAAGTAATGGATCAATATCTGTATGTGAATATTTTGCAAACTAACATGCTTCCTTATGCTAAAGACAGTATGCCAGTGAAATGGAGCATGCAACAAGACAATGATCCAAAACATACTAGTAAAGTGGCAAAAGAATGGTTTCGAGAGAATAGGATTGAGGTTATGGAGTGGCCAGCTCAATCGCCAGACCTCAATCCAATTGAGAACTTATGGACTGATCTAAAGAAAGCCGTATGGGATGAAAAACCAACAAATAACAAGGATTTGTGGGAAGTAGTTCAAAAGGCATGGTATAACATTCCATTGGAAAGATGTCGTCGCCTTGTGGACTCCATGAAGGACAGATGTGTTGCAGTCATAAAAAATAATGGCAATGCAACTAAATATTAATGTTATCAATAAAATTAAATATCAATTACCATTTATTTTTGCCGTAATTACCTCTAAGTTATAATAAACTGAAATACTGCTATTTTTTTGCTCCATTAATTTATGTACTTGGTTCAAAAAAAAAATTATAATAAATAAAATATCAACTTAACTTAAATTTATTGTGTGCAGAAACTTTTCTTTACTTTGTGGTAAAACCCCCTGTGAATACGAAGTACCAATTTTGTAATATAAAATATGTACCAACAGTTTTCGAAACATGGGGTGGGCACTGCTATTAAAAATCTCGGAGCTGTATATTTATTTCTCTTCATCTTCTCTGTCGAGTACGTGGAGAACTGTTAAAAATCTTAACATTTTACAGCGCGAATTCTGTGCTTGTGAGGTGAATTCCCTACTATAAATCTAACAAATGTTCGCTGTCGAACCTGCACCTTCTCTATACTTTTAAGTTCTCTGGGTGTGCGACTCCATTTCGTCCTATCCATTGCAGGTACTATCAATATTGTTGAAAGTATAAATAACTAAATTGAATTTAATTTTTCAATGCAGGGACAAATCTATACAGGAATGGCACCGTCTGGTGAACGTGAAAGAAACGTTGGTGAAAGATTTATGTATCAAACTTTTTGATGGAAGTGGAAGAAATATTGTATGTGACAACTTTTTCACTAGCTACAACTCGGAAAAATCTTTAATGATAGACAATAATTTATCTATTTGGGTACTTGCAACAAAAGGCGTACATTCGTGCCAGCAGCATTTGCCAACCCCAAGGGACGTGAGGCTGAATCGTCAATGTTTGGGTTCTATAATCACGTTACGATGTGCTCGTACGTGCCCAAGAAAAACAAGGCAGTTGTATTATTGTCTACTTCTCATTATACAAAAGAAACGTCCGCTCCTAAGAAGAAGTCATTGCTTATATTGGACTACAACAAAACCAAAGGTGGAGTTGATAGCATGGACATGTGCTCGTCTGAATATAGTACCAAGCGGCGCACAAATACTTAGATGGCCTTTGGCTTTCTTTTATAATATTGTGGACGTTGCTGTGTTTGCTGCATACATAATATACGTTGGGAACAACACTCACCTGAAGTCATATACAAGCCGCCGTAGGATGTTTCTCCATCAGCTAAGTGAGCAACTATGCAAGCCAGAAATAGAGAGAAGGGCGAATAACAGCAGAATATCCAGAGTTTTTTCAACGCGTAAGCCCATCCGAGTTGTGGATGCTGGAGCACATAAAGCGGAGGAGCGTGATTGTACGGGACGCCTTAAAGTAAAGGGGAATTGCTACATCTGCTCCAAACGACGCCCAACTCGTAAAGCATGCACATTATGCAACAAACCAGTGTTTGCAGAGTATTTCAAAGACTTGCCGTAATGCGATAGACGTAATTGAATTTCAATAATTTTAAATTTTTTCGTAGTTTTTTTAATATTTTTTTCATAAGTATTTTATAATTTATAATAATTTTTATGCCATAAGTATTTTTTTCACTCAAAATAAACTATACTTTTCAAATATTATCATATTTGCATGCGTTTTACTATACATATGGTATGGTATGTATGCTGTTGACGTAAGGGTGCAACTTTGTAAATGAGCTTTATCTAACAAACGGATGATCCAGTCCTAACCAAAATTGGGATTATTGCGTAAAACAGTTTTCGCTAGGATATCACGAAATTTCAAGTCGATCCGATTATCCAGTTCAGAGCTACAGCGTTTTGAAAACGCAAAACATACCCAGGTATGTTGCCGTTGACATAAGGGTTAAAAATGTAACACTGAAGAAGTGAAGTTTACTCTAATACCACGCAGCTGCTGTTGTCTTGTTTTCATTCGTCTCTTTTGGATACTATCACGTAAAAAAGCATCTCATCTTCCATCCAGTCAACTAAAAAGTGAAAATTGATTTTTTGACACCTAAGCCCCCTTTCCGTAGACCAGGTCACATATATTAAATTAAATTATAGTATATATACAAGTAAAGGATTTGCGGCAAGGATCTATAAAACTATTAACTGCAAAGACGCATTACTTTGCTGCGATTTTATTAAAATAAAAGTTAAATGAAATTTTATAAGATTGAATGCGTATATATACACATGTATGAGCGTGTCTTATACTCGTACGTATTTATAACTACAAAGCTATTTGAGAGTGTGTCTCTTCTTTTTATTGCGCAAAAAGTTGTGTTTAAATTGAATTTCCAAACCACTCACAAATATTCGTATCTACATGCATACCCATACATATGTAGTTATCTTAACAGCTTAATTGCGATGAACTAACAATAAATGTGTTGGCCACGATAAAAGAAAGTAAAGTTATTTAGGTGGAAAGTAATAGAAATAAAAGTATAAAAGCATTGTTAAAATGAGACAGTATGATTACATATGTATATAAAATAAATAAGATTTATGAAGATAAGAGGATGAATGTGCTAAAATAACTATTAGAATGAATTTCTGATCAAAACTGTGTGTGCACGAAAAAAAACTTACATTAGTGTGACTCAAAATATCTCTATTAATGTTTTGTCAAAAGGCCATCTGAAAACACAACACGATTTTAAAAGAAATCATCATTATTTCTTCTGAAGGACCATATAAAATTTAAAAAAAAAAATAAACAAGTCCTATAAAACCTTATATCTGCCCAAAAAATATACATAGACTATAACAGAAATGATAGTATAACGAGCATTAAATCATTCATAAACGGGGAATATTGAGTATAAATATATTTCTTAGAAAAATTAACAAGTACTATAAATCGTCATATATATTATATAGACATATAAGTAATATGGATGATAGTGCGACAGACGAGCATAAAACCATTTGTAAACCTAAAATAATGAGAATTAGATTATGTGTGTGTAATCCAACGTGGTTTATTTTTCTAAAGTAGAGAGTAGATAGCGATTTAGTAGTAAGTAAGTTTGTTATATTTGGATTTAAATTGAAATATATTTTTATAAATATTAATTTTTTTTTTGGAAAAGTATTCTCATTATATGGTTCGAGAGTTCCAATTAGTCTATACTTCTCTCACTTTAAGTTGCTTTTTTGTTACAAAAAAGTGTTTTCTACTATATATTTCAACAAGATACATAAAAACATTCATAACGAGAATATTGACCATTAGCGTTTAGAAACTCGAAAACGGCACTATCGTTTTTTTGAAATTTTGTATGCATAATCTGTGGTCAGCTTATATTTACAAAGAAAAGAGTGAATAGCGCGTAAGTAGCTAGTAATGTTGTCAACTTGAAATATATTTTCGATATGTGAACATTCGAGCACAAACGTTATATTTTGTGCATAATGTTTGTATTCTACAAATAAATAAATGTTATTGCAAAACGAGAATATTTAGCATTAGCCTTCAGAAACTCGAGAAAGGATCAATCGTTTTTAGAAAAATTTTGTGGGTAAAGATCACGCGTGGCGTACACATATTTGGAGAGGTAGGTAAAACATATTGTGGGCTCATTTCTCTCTAGTAGCTTACAACCGTTATATACTATCACCATCCAGTGACATCTATAACTGTATTAAATTTTTTGAGCTATGAATCCTTTCACAATCATCACGAAAATTATGGAAACACGTTGTCTACTGAGATGTACTGTCGTTGCTCAAAGTCTTCGTTTTACTCAAATAGTATTTACCATTATCGCTGAACACCTTATGCATTCGTATTTCATAAGTTACATTTTTGAACTGGTTTCATATATTTATTGGTAAATTCATTAAGTATTTGCATTTTTAATACATGTTTTATCCCTGGATACAAGCTACTCTATTACTCTTCTCATGGACCATTAAATTGAATTCAAAGGTGTATTATTTAAAATTGACATACATATATTTTTGCCATGGCTTGCAGCCCCAAGTGTGTTTTGGTTGAACAGTTAATCAAAATAACTGCCAGGAAATACTTTTATTTCATTTGTTAAATATTCAGATATTTTAAAACAATAAAATTTATACTAGCTTATATAAGAGAATAAAAAATCTTGTTTTCTTCTACAAAAAATCGACTTCGGATGAAAGGCCATTTAAGTTTACCTTGGAGGATACAGTGATAGTCAAACGAATAGTAATTTGAAAAGGTTAACATTTGCTAGAAAAACATAATACACTATAAATTAAGTCAAAATTCAGAAACCATTGGTTTTCGGAAATTGCAAAAGAACCACTGGTACGATGATGAGTGACGTGTCGCAGCGGAGAGAAAACAGACTGCCTACCGCGCAACGTTACAATCGACCACAACACGTGCGGGATGGGATAGATACCGCGAGTTGAAGAGAGAAGCGAGACGCATTTGCAGATAGAAAAAGAAAGAGGCCGAAATGCTCGAAAATTCTACGAAACGTTGCGACGACTAACCGAAGGTTTCAAGACCGGAGCATACTCTTGCAGAATCCCCAGAGGTGATCTAGCAACCGATTTTTTCTAACCGATGATCAGAGCATACTAAAATTATGAAGGAAACACATCTCCTGCTTAATGGCAGTGAAGGTATATCGTCAGGAGAAGACGAACCCGATTCCCTAATCGATGACGATGAAGAAATTCGAATAGCGATGAATTGTCTGCCAAGCTATTCAAACGCGGTGGCGAAAAACAGATAATGACAATGCATCAGCTTCTTTGTATAATATGGTCGGAAGAAAGCATTCCCAATGATTGGAATTTAAGTGTGCTCTGCCTAATACACAAAAATGAATACTCAACAATCTGCGTAGTGGATGAAAGATTAAAGCCCGCCGTACACAAACTGATTGGATCTTATCAGTGGGGCTTCAGGCCCGGCAAATCAACAACTAACCACATACTCACCATGCTCCAAATCTTGAAAAGACTCGAGAAAAGAGGATCGACAAGCACAACTTCTTTATCGATACTAAAGTTTCTTTTGACAGCACTAAAAGGAGCTGCTTTTATGCCGCGATGTCTGAATTTGGTATCTCCGCAAAACTAATACGGCTGTGTAAACTGACATCGAGTGTTCAAATATTATAGAACATGCTTACTATCAGCAAAGCCGAAATTTTACTAAATATAAATATCTATTTATATATTAATATACTTACATACATACATACATACATAATGAATTTACATGCAATGCATCTAATAATAATAAAAATGCATGGGACACAAATCATAAATTTACAAAAGAGATAACATTAAACACACACACACATATGTATTAAATTGTACTCTTGAAAATAACCCCATGTCAAGCAGAAATAAACAATATGCTGCAATACGTACAAACATACACACATACACATATATTTAGTTATTTAAGATAGTTTTAGAATTTGTATATAAGCAAGAAAAATACGAAATAAAATCAGAATGAAATATTCTCAGCTCGACTAAAGACTTTTTTGAAATCCCCCCACCAGCGGTAAGGTAGACAAAAATCTTTGTTGGGTTTTAAACATCGAGCAACACCAAAAGCTCCGTCAGGATCCGGAAGGACCTGTCCGAGCTGTTCGGCTGACATGGCGTACGTATGGACAAAAACACTCCACTCTGAAAATATTCGACGCAGTAGCCCCCGGGGAAGCAGAGGAAGAGGAAGACCTCCACTCCGTTGGAAAGAACAAGAGGAGAAGGACGTGGCTTCGCTATAACCGCGGAACCGGTTTCTACGCAAGTAAAAAGAAGAAGAAATTCAGCTCAAAAATTAAATAATTTAAGAAAGATGGGATCCAGAAATTTAGAAGCCTTAAGAAGACCACTTAATAAATTTGCAGTAAACAACCAATCAAGGTACTGTTGAGAACACTGCGACTTAAGTTACGCATATGCAGTGTCTGTCCGCCTATCTATAAGAAATGTTACGTGTACGCAGTGGTGAATTTCCGGCAGTTTTACGTTATTTACACTAAACAATCAATGAAGAAGGTACTCAGAATACTGAGACTCTGGTTACTCATACGCAGTGTCAGTTCGTTTTCTCTATATGATGTATTAGAGTATATTCCAAAAAACAAAAATTTCTTTCATAAAATTATGCAATGCGTGATAACTAGAGAGCAGAAGTTGTTTAAAATTTTTTCATAAATATGTATGTAGTAAACTTTCACCCTGTTATCTTCCGTAGAATATAGCAGAATTCAGTCTGTTAATACCAATTAAAGTAGCCTACATTCAGGCGCCTCATTTATCTTATACATCTATATAAATAAAAATGAATCGCCAAAATGTATGTACGCTCATAACTTTCATACGACTGAACCAAATTTGATAATTGTTTTTTTAATGTGTTCGTTGTGGATCGGGGAAGGTTTAGAAAAGAAATACCTAATACTTTTAATTAGGAAAAGTCGGAAAATTGGACAATTTCAAAAAAAACTTCTTTCATATAATTTTTTTTCAATTTTTGTTTGTTTTGTTTTTCAATATTTTGATTTGTAAATTGTTTGAATCGTTCAATTTCGGTCGCTTGCTTTTTTAATCCAGCTATACAAATGAAAAATTTTTGAAAATTATTCAATGAACACTTTATGCGTGTTTCACATAAAAAGATCAATTACAGATTGAAATTTGTTACGAAGCCACGAAGAGGTCGCGCTAATATCGGTCGGCGTTCTGTTTGGCATCAATTTATGGCAGCTTAAGGCAAGGCAATGCAGGAAGTACTCCCAGGATGCGATGACATATAGTACGTGCTGAATTATGGACCGCTACTCAGCGATCGTCACGATGTCACAACACGACTTTTCAATCAACAGTTACGATGTTTGATGGACTTTATCTTGAAGCAACGATCTGTTAGATGCTGTATGTACTCTGTTGAGGGGCAAAGAAGAGGTTTGCCGCTTCTTCTTTTTTGGATGGTGGATGGTGGTTACATTAGATTAAATTGATGCAATCATTTTTGCGGAAATTCCTGAACCAGAGATAGATCCAGAATTATACGAAGTAGTAAAAACCAATATAGTTCATGAACATTGCGAACACCACAATCCTTCTTCGGTTTGTATGTCTGACAGTAAATGCACGAAACACTATCCACGTGCATTTCTTCAGGAAACGCAAACTGGAAATGATGGATATCCACTGTATCTGCGTCGCTCGCCAGACGACAATGGCAGAACATTTAGCATTCAATTTAGAGGAGTGAATATCGAAGTTGACAACACATGGATCGTACTATATTCGCCACTGTTGTCTACTTCACATTCAAAACTTGAGTATTACAGTCTGGTGAAATCACTGAAATACGTTTGCAAATACATCACCAAAGAAAGCAACATTACGATTATTGGCCTTGAAAGAGATGAGATCAGTAAGTATCAAATGGGTCGATACGTGAACTGAAATATAGCGTTTTGTAGGATATTTACTTTTGCATTTCATGAAAGTTTTTCGACTATGGTGCGCCTCGCGGTTCAACTTCATTTAAGTCATTGCGTACTGTGAATGGTAGAGTGTTTGCAAGCCAGCAAGTAAAATTACTGGAACATGATAATAACTGGAATCAAATGATGGACGATGCGATAGCTACTCCGCATGCCACTGCAGTTCGCATACTTTTCGCGAAGATCATTTCGACATATCATCCTTCAAATTCGCGTCAAATAAGGGATACGAAAAAATGATATTGTCGATGACATTTTACATTGTATTCGCTAATGATTGGAAATGGGCAAATTTCGATTGATACTTCCATTGGTTTGATATAAATTTTTCCTGCCTATTGTCAATTCACTTCAACGAAAGAACAACTTATCACGTTTATCCCAACAATAGCAAATTGTCATAACTGCGATTGCTTGAGAGCCCGCGCAGTTTTAGTTGCCAAAAATACCGATGTTAATGACTTAAACTGGAAGATTCAAAGTCAAATTCAGAAGGGTTTGCGCTCATTCAAATCTTGACAATGAAGGCAAAGCCGTGAATTATCCAGTGGAATTTCTAAATTCTTTGGATATGCTTGGTATGTCGCAGCATAATTTGCATCTCAAAGTTAGAACTGTCATTAGTATGTTTCACAATCTTCATTTATTTACCAAAACTGTGTAAAGAACCCCAATAATTGTGACGCAGTTACTGAATATAAGGGGACAGTAATTTCATTTCAAACATATTCTGTTTCCAGAAAAAATTTCATTTGTGATGGCAATCAACAGGACAAAAGGATAGATAGATAGAAGTGTGGTATAAATCTAGAAAAGCCATGTTTTTCACACGACCAGATATTCATGGCGTGTTCACGAGTTGGAAACCCATCTTCTCTGTATATTTACGCACCAGAACAGAAAACAAAAAAATTTATTTATCAAGCTACGCTACATTAAAAAAAATAAATGATTTTCAACACAATATAAATTCAACTTTCTTTTCGTTTCAAAACACATAAATTCACGCAGGGCAACGGCTGCGGGGTCAGTTAGTACATATATCAAAATGAATCGCAAAATGTGTTGCCAAGCGCATAACTCAACAACGCCTGGACCAATTTGGCAAATTCTTTTTTCCAAATGTTTGGTGAGGCTAAAAGATGCTTCTTACGGCGGGCAAAATTCGAATAATTACCGGAAAACCCCTAAAAACAGCCCTTTTCTTTTTCTCATACAAACGAATGAATGTTTGTTTGTTAGCAACGATTCGAGAACGGCTGAACCAATCTTGATGACATTTTCAGAGGTTGTTCGCTGTGGAACGTTAAGAAATAAAAACGTTAAGCTTTTCGTGAGGAAAAGTCGGAAAATTGGCTAATTCCAGAAAGTAACTGTTTTTCATATAAATTTTTTTTTTATTTTTAATTATTTGAATCGTTCAAATTTGTCGTTTGCTTTCCTTATTCCGGCTATTCTAAAAAAAAATTAGTGAAAATTATTCAGTGAAAACTTTATGCGTTTCATAAAGTGATCAATTACAGATTGAAATTTGTTACGAAGCTACAAAGAGGTCGCTCTACTATCGGTCGGCGTTCTTTTGGCATTAACATACATAAGCAGCCCAAGGCACATGACAGAGTACTCTCAGGATGCGATGACGTACCTGCGGAATTATGGACCGCGGTAAATCAGCAAGCGGTCGTCACGATGTCACAGCACGACCTTTCAAACAACAGTTACGATGTTTGATGGAGTTTATCGTGAAGCAACGTACATGTATTGCTGTTAGATGCCAGAAGTACTCTGTTGGGTGGCAAAAGAGATGTTTGCCGCTCGCACACATTTTTCTTTGGATGGTGTATGGTGGTTCCAACAGATCAAATTGATAAAAACATTCCGGCGGAAATTCCTGATGCAGAGAAAGATCCAGTCTTATACGAAGTGATGAAAACCAATATGGTTCATGGACCTTGCGGACACCAATGTCTGACAATAAATGCACGAAACACTATCCACGTGCTTTTCTTTTGGAAACACTAACTAGAAATGATGGATATCCACTCCATCGGCGTCGCCCACCAGACGACAATAGCAGAACATTCAGCATTCAATTTAGAAGAGTGAATATCGAAGTCGTACTACATTCACCATTACTGTATAGTTCACATTCAAAACTCATATCAATGTTGAGTATTACAGTTAATAAAATCGATAAAATACGTTTGTAAGTACGTCACTAAAGGTAGCACCATGGTGGTTATTGGTCTTGATACGGTCGATACGTGAACTGTAATAAAGCGCTTTTTAGGATATTTACTTTTGCAATACATGAACGTTTTCCGACTGTTGTGTGTCTCGCAGTTAATTTGGAGAATGCCCAAAGACTGTATTTCAACCCAGAGAATACAGTACAGCCAGTGGAAGCACCGCCAGCAACAAAATTAACATTGAGGAGGTTTTTCTCAACTTTCGTCAGTGATCCGTTTGCGAGAACATAGCACTATGATTAATGTACGCGGTTCAACTTCATTTGAGTCACTGCGTACTGTGAATGGTACGGTGTGTAAGTTTTGGAAAAGAAAACCAGCAATTACAATTGCTGGAACATGATAATCACTGGAATCAAATGATGTACTTCGAATGCAAATGAAGGTCGCACACTTTTCGCGATGATCATTTTGACATACCAGCCTTCAAAATCGCGGCAATTACCAACCAATATACCAACAAAAACGACATTGCTGAAGACATTTTATATCGTATTCGCTAAGAATTGGAAATGAGTCAATTCCGGTTGATACTTCCGGTGGTTTGGTATCAATTCCATCTGCCGTTTATCAATTCACGAAAGATGAACTCATCACGAATATTCGGACATTGGACAGATTATCGTAGCTACGATTCCTTAAGTGCACGCGCAATGTTAGCTGCCAAAAATATCGATGTTCCTGACTTAAACTGAAAGATTCAAAATCAAATTCCAGGAAACTTGCGCTCATACAAATCGATCGATCGTCTTGACTATGAAGACGACGCCGTGACTTATACAGTTGAATTTCTAAATTCAATGGAGAGAATGCAATGGAACCAGACTGATTGTGACGCAGCTATCGAATACAAGGAGGCAGAATACTTGATTCTACGAATTCCTTTGAGCTCTATCGATTTACCATTTCAGTTCCAACGTATTCCGTTTCCAGTGAAAATTGCATTTGAGATGACAATCAACAGGACACAAGTCGCATCGTGTGTGGCATAAATTTGGAAATGCTATGGTTTTCACACGACCAGATATACGTGGCCATCTTTTTTGTACTCCGTTGTTTTTTATTAAGCTGCGTAAATTCAACTTTGTTTTCATTTCAAAACACATAAATTCACGCAGGACAACGGCTGCGGGGTCAGCTAGTTACAAATACAAGCAGAACATTTAATTTCTTAAATTTCAACACAAAGGCAAATATCAAAAAGTGCTTAATGCTACTAGATTAATAATAATTTACGGCCGCCACGATGAGCCATGGGCCGCCTGCATAATATCATTGACGCAATAAAGCTGTACTGCCTTTTCGTTAGTGTTTTTTTCCACTGGGTAAAGTGCAGTTGAGTAAATTTTTTAATGTGAAAGTGACACTAAAACATATTTAATTTCATGGCTGCAACAATAACGCAGCGATAATTTTAATTGTGTGGCAGCTAACGGCCTAGGCATTGAAGAAGGTTAGGAAAGGGGAGAATCTTAATGAAAATGGGAATACTTGCGAAGGTCATAAAAGAGAAGTAAGAACTGAAAGGCGGCAAGGCCGACTTAAGAAATTTGCAGCACGGAAGGCGTATTTAATGGCAACGAATAACAGCGAGAGAATTGCTGTTCGAGCGAAATGTTGTGTACATATGTATAATATGTGTTCACACAAAAATACATACTGTTCGCATATACTTATAAATATAGAAGTAGCTGCGGTATGTAGTAAAAACAGAGAAAGTTTAATTAGCGCCAAAAGATGTCTAATAAATCTGCGCGAGCAAGCAGAAAAATTACAAAATTTCGCTTCGGTTAGAGGGTCACAACGCGCAGTAGCTTTGTACACACACATATACGCAAATATGTCAAATACACAAATTAACATACAAATATACACATGAACATATTTCCAGTTGAATTTTTGTTGTTGCCGTTGTCGTAATTAAATTTTAACATAATTTTAATGAAAAAAGCACGGGAGTTATGTGTACACTATCATCACAACCAGACACCTCTTCTTCTTATTCTTCTTTACTGGCGTAGACACCGCTTACGCGATTATAGCCGAGTCAACAACAGCGCGCCAGTCGTTTCTTCTCTTCGCTACGTGGCGCCAATTGGATATTCCAAGCGAAGCCACTTGGTCCTTCCAACGGAGTGGAGGTCTTCCTCTTCCTCTGCTTCCCGCGGCGGGTACTGCGTCGAATACTTTCAGAGCTGGAGCGTTTTCATCCATCCGGACAACATGACCTAGCCAGCGTAGCCGCTGTCTTTTAATTCGCTGAACCACACAACAAAATATTGTAAACTAGCTGACCCCGCAGCCGTTGTCCTGCGTGAATTTATGTGTTTTGAAATGAAAACAAAGTTGAATTTACGCAGCTTAATAAAAAACAACGGAGTACAAAAAAGATGGCCACGTATATCTGGTCGTGTGAAAACCATAGCATTTCCAAATTTATGCCACACACGATGCGACTTGTGTCCTGTTGATTGTCATCTCAAATGCAATTTTCACTGGAAACGGAATACGTTGGAACTGAAATGGTAAATCGATAGAGCTCAAAGGAATTCGTAGAATCAAGTATTCTGCCTCCTTGTATTCGATAGCTGCGTCACAATCAGTCTGGTTCCATTGCATTCTCTCCATTGAATTTAGAAATTCAACTGTATAAGTCACGGCGTCGTCTTCATAGTCAAGACGATCGATCGATTTGTATGAGCGCAAGTTTCCTGGAATTTGATTTTGAATCTTTCAGTTTAAGTCAGGAACATCGATATTTTTGGCAGCTAACATTGCGCGTGCACTTAAGGAATCGTAGCTACGATAATCTGTCCAATGTCCGAATATTCGTGATGAGTTCATCTTTCGTGAACTGATAAACGGCAGATGGAATTGATACCAAACCACCGGAAGTATCAACCGGAATTGACTCATTTCCAATTCTTAGCGAATACGATATAAAATGTCTTCAGCAATGTCGTTTTTGTTGGTATATTGGTTGGTAATTGCCGCGATTTTGAAGGCTGGTATGTCAAAATGATCATCGCGAAAAGTGTGCGACCTTCATTTGCATTCGAAGTACATCATTTGATTCCAGTGATTATCATGTTCCAGCAATTGTAATTGCTGGTTTTCTTTTCCAAAACTTACACACACCGTACCATTCACAGTACGCAGTGACTCAAATGAAGTTGAACCGCGTACATTAATCATAGTGCTATGTTCTCGCAAACGGATCACTGACGAAAGTTGAGAAAAACCTCCTCAATGTTAATTTTGTTGCTGGCGGTGCTTCCACTGGCTGTACTGTATTCTCTGGGTTGAAATACAGTCTTTGGGCATTCTCCAAATTAACTGCGAGACACACAACAGTCGGAAAACGTTCATGTATTGCAAAAGTAAATATCCTAAAAAGCGCTTTATTACAGTTCACGTATCGACCGTATCAAGACCAATAACCACCATGGTGCTACCTTTAGTGACGTACTTACAAACGTATTTTATCGATTTTATTAACTGTAATACTCAACATTGATATGAGTTTTGAATGTGAACTATACAGTAATGGTGAATGTAGTACGACTTCGATATTCACTCTTCTAAATTGAATGCTGAATGTTCTGCTATTGTCGTCTGGTGGGCGACGCCGATGGAGTGGATATCCATCATTTCTAGTTAGTGTTTCCAAAAGAAAAGCACGTGGATAGTGTTTCGTGCATTTATTGTCAGACATTGGTGTCCGCAAGGTCCATGAACCATATTGGTTTTCATCACTTCGTATAAGACTGGATCTTTCTCTGCATCAGGAATTTCCGCCGGAATGTTTTTATCAATTTGATCTGTTGGAACCACCATACACCATCCAAAGAAAAATGTGTGCGAGCGGCAAACATCTCTTTTGCCACCCAACAGAGTACTTCTGGCATCTAACAGCAATACATGTACGTTGCTTCACGATAAACTCCATCAAACATCGTAAATGTTGTTTGAAAGGTCGTGCTGTGACATCGTGACGACCGCTTGCTGATTTACCGCGGTCCATAATTCCGCAGGTACGTCATCGCATCCTGAGAGTACTCTGTCATGTGCCTTGGGCTGCTTATGTATGTTAATGCCAAAAGAACGCCGACCGATAGTAGAGCGACCTCTTTGTAGCTTCGTAACAAATTTCAATCTGTAATTGATCACTTTATGAAACGCATAAAGTTTTCACTGAATAATTTTCACTAATTTTTTTTTAGAATAGCCGGAATAAGGAAAGCAAACGACAAATTTGAACGATTCAAATAATTAAAAATAAAAAAAAAATTTATATGAAAAACAGTTACTTTCTGGAATTAGCCAATTTTCCGACTTTTCCTCACGAAAAGCTTAACGTTTTTTTATTTCTTAACGTTCCACAGCGAACAACCTCTGAAAATGTCATCAAGATTGGTTCAGCCGTTCTCGAATCGTTGCTAACAAACAAACATTCATTCGTTTGTATGAGAAAAAGAAAAGGGCTGTTTTTAGGGGTTTTCCGGTAATTATTCGAATTTTGCCCGCCGTAAGAAGCATCTTTTAGCCTCACCAAACATTTGGAAAAAAGAATTTGCCAAATTGGTCCAGGCGTTGTTGAGTTATGCGCTTGGCAACACATTTTGCGATTCATTTTGATATATGTACTAACTGACCCCGCAGCCGTTGCCCTGCGTGAATTTATGTGTTTTGAAATGAAAAGAAAGTTGAATTTATATTGTGTTGAAAATCATTTATTTTTTTTTAATGTAGCGTAGCTTGATAAATAAATTTTTTTTTTTTCTGTTCTGGTGCGTAAATATACAGAGAAGATGGGTTTCCAACTCGTGAACACGCCATGAATATCTGGTCGTGTGAAAAACATGGCTTTTCTAGATTTATACCACACTTCTATCTATCTATCCTTTTGTCCTGTTGATTGCCATCACAAATGAAATTTTTTCTGGAAACAGAATATGTTTGAAATGAAATTACTGTCCCCTTATATTCAGTAACTGCGTCACAATTATTGGGGTTCTTTACACAGTTTTGGTAAATAAATGAAGATTGTGAAACATACTAATGACAGTTCTAACTTTGAGATGCAAATTATGCTGCGACATACCAAGCATATCCAAAGAATTTAGAAATTCCACTGGATAATTCACGGCTTTGCCTTCATTGTCAAGATTTGAATGAGCGCAAACCCTTCTGAATTTGACTTTGAATCTTCCAGTTTAAGTCATTAACATCGGTATTTTTGGCAACTAAAACTGCGCGGGCTCTCAAGCAATCGCAGTTATGACAATTTGCTATTGTTGGGATAAACGTGATAAGTTGTTCTTTCGTTGAAGTGAATTGACAATAGGCAGGAAAAATTTATATCAAACCAATGGAAGTATCAATCGAAATTTGCCCATTTCCAATCATTAGCGAATACAATGTAAAATGTCATCGACAATATCATTTTTTTCGTATCCCTTATTTGACGCGAATTTGAAGGATGATATGTCGAAATGATCTTCGCGAAAAGTATGCGAACTTCAGTGGCATGCGGAGTAGCTATCGCATCGTCCATCATTTGATTCCAGTTATTATCATGTTCCAGTAATTTTACTTGCTGGCTTGCAAACACTCTACCATTCACAGTACGCAATGACTTAAATGAAGTTGAACCGCGAGGCGCACCATAGTCGAAAAACTTTCATGAAATGCAAAAGTAAATATCCTACAAAACGCTATATTTCAGTTCACGTATCGACCCATTTGATACTTACTGATCTCATCTCTTTCAAGGCCAATAATCGTAATGTTGCTTTCTTTGGTGATGTATTTGCAAACGTATTTCAGTGATTTCACCAGACTGTAATACTCAAGTTTTGAATGTGAAGTAGACAACAGTGGCGAATATAGTACGATCCATGTGTTGTCAACTTCGATATTCACTCCTCTAAATTGAATGCTAAATGTTCTGCCATTGTCGTCTGGCGAGCGACGCAGATACAGTGGATATCCATCATTTCCAGTTTGCGTTTCCTGAAGAAATGCACGTGGATAGTGTTTCGTGCATTTACTGTCAGACATACAAACCGAAGAAGGATTGTGGTGTTCGCAATGTTCATGAACTATATTGGTTTTTACTACTTCGTATAATTCTGGATCTATCTCTGGTTCAGGAATTTCCGCAAAAATGATTGCATCAATTTAATCTAATGTAACCACCATCCACCATCCAAAAAAGAAGAAGCGGCAAACCTCTTCTTTGCCCCTCAACAGAGTACATACAGCATCTAACAGATCGTTGCTTCAAGATAAAGTCCATCAAACATCGTAACTGTTGATTGAAAAGTCGTGTTGTGACATCGTGACGATCGCTGAGTAGCGGTCCATAATTCAGCACGTACTATATGTCATCGCATCCTGGGAGTACTTCCTGCATTGCCTTGCCTTAAGCTGCCATAAATTGATGCCAAACAGAACGCCGACCGATATTAGCGCGACCTCTTCGTGGCTTCGTAACAAATTTCAATCTGTAATTGATCTTTTTATGTGAAACACGCATAAAGTGTTCATTGAATAATTTTCAAAAATTTTTCATTTGTATAGCTGGATTAAAAAGCAAGCGACCGAAATTGAACGATTCAAACAATTTACAAATCAAAATATTGAAAAACAAAACAAACAAAAATTGAAAAAAAATTATATGAAAAGAAGTTTTTTTTGAAATTGTCCAATTTTCCGACTTTTCCTAATTAAAAGTATTAGGTACAGTGATGAACAAGAGTATTGGCACAGCAAGATACCTTGACTTTAGCACTGTTTTTTACCACTTATAAAATTAGTTTTGAACACCAAAAAAAGTCCTTAGTTAGGACGAGTAATTATCAATTATATTTACTTTAATTCATTTAATTATCTCTTATATTTAATTAATAGTAATTATAAAAGAAAAAAGTGCTAATTATAGCGAAACAAAAGTATTGGCACACCCTATAAAATCAGCCAACTTCGAGTAATTTTTATTAATTATGGCAACTCTTTTTTTAAAGTACCGTTATTTATACATAAGCAAATGTGTTTTTGTAAAGAATCAAACTTCAAAACTCAGTGTGCCTTATTTAATAGTTAAACTTGCTTAATTTTTATTAAAATGGGAAGAAAAAAATGTGAAACCAACGAATCTCAGCGCAAAATAATATTATATTTGCATAATCAGGGTAAATCGTATGCCAAGATTGGTGAAATGATGGACAGAAGCCGATATACCATACGGAGTATTATTCAACGTTTTAAAGATACTGCATCTTTACAAAGCGAAAAACGAACAGGCAGACCAAAGGCATTAAATAATCGTGAACGTAGCCAAATAGTCAGGAAGGTAAAAAATAACCCCAAAATATCATCCACACAAATCGCTGCGGAAGTTAAAGAAGAGATGGGAAAAGATATCCATCCAATAACGGTCCGGAGGACACTGCATGAAGCTAATTACAGTTCTCGCGTAGCTAGACGTAAACCTCTCATTTCGAAAGCGAACCAAACGAAGCGTTTAGCTTATGCGAAGGAATACATAAGCAAGCCAAGGGACTTTTGGGACAGTGTACTCTTCTCAGATGAGAGTAAGTTCAATATATTTCAATCTGATGGTCGGCAAACTGTGTGGAGAAAGCCTAACACCGAACTGCAAAAAAAGAACCTTGCTGCTACTGTAAAACAT
The DNA here is from genome assembly GCA_037783105.1 of Bactrocera zonata. Classification (NCBI taxonomy): domain Eukaryota; kingdom Metazoa; phylum Arthropoda; class Insecta; order Diptera; family Tephritidae; genus Bactrocera; species Bactrocera zonata. Next base: position 7,183 of record JBAWJQ010004079.1, on the reverse strand, counting down.
GGCGGTGGAGGGGTAATTGTGTGGGGTTGTATGTCTGCTGCAGGTGTCGGTGAGCTGGAATTCATAGACGGTATTATGGACAAGAAATATTATATGGAAATTCTCAAGAGAAATGTAAAAAAAGTGCCGAAAAATTGAAATTGCCAGAGTCATTCACATTTCAACACGATAATGACCCGAAGCATACGGCTTATGACGTACGCATGTGGCTAGCACATCACATAAAACACACATTACCGCATCCCCCTCAATCGCCCGATCTTAACCCAATAGAACATTTGTGGGAAGAACTAGATAGGCGCGTTAAGAAGAGAGGAATGGCAGAATATTGGCGCAGAAACGACACAAAAATTGGTTTCATCAATGCCAAACCGGCTGGAAGCAGTCATCAAGCAAAAGGGTTTGGCCACAAAATATTAATTTTATGTATAGTTTACTACTTTGTTATTGTTTTTTTGTATTTTTATGGAGTGTGCCAATACTTTTGTTTCGCTATAATTAGCACTTTTTTTTCTTTTATAATTACTATTAATTAAATATAAGAGATAATTAAATGAATTAAAGTAAATATAATTGATAATTACTCGTCCTAACTAAGGACTTTTTTTGGTGTTCAAAACTAATTTTGTAAGTGGTAAAAAACAGTGCTAAAGTCAAGGTATCTTGCTGTGCCAATACTTTTGTTCGTCACTGTATTTCTTTTCTAAACCTTCCCCGATCCACAACGAACACATTAAAAAAACAATTATCAAATTTGGTTCAGTCGTATGAAAGTTATGAGCGTACATACATTTTGGCGATTCATTTTTATTTATATAGATTGGACAAAATAAAAGATTAAAGAAAAACAAGAAACCTTACAAAAAATAAGATAACAAGTAGAGATAAAGAACATAATGCAATTGCATACAAACATGTTTTGGTCCTTATGTTTGACTGTAATGATAACCCAGACATTATCGGGTAAACCACACAATCATGTTTGTTTGCATTCAATAGAAAATAAGATTACATTTAACAAATATTGTATTTCATAAGAAAATAAACAAGAAATGCGCTGTCGTGGGACACCAGGCAGGAACGAAGTTCCTTCGGATAATGTAGAATCGATACAATTTGCAAAAAAAAATTGTGCTTAATTTTATTTTATGTAGGTTGTCCTGATTTTTCTCTCAAATTTCCCTGATTAGTTGTTATTTAAGTACAGATAAGTATTAAGAAAATTTAGTATTTTAAGAAATAATGAATTACGTAAAATAAAAAAATAATTCAAATTATATCTAAATAAAAATTGGTAAATATTTTTTTGTTTTAAACTATCAATTGTTATTACAAATGATATAATAGAGCTATTTTATGCTTTTATTTGTAAAATAGCGTCAAGTTTGTTAGACCTGTGAATAATTTTACATTTTACATATTAGGTGACATCACCACTCTACCTCCTCTTTCTATATTCCATTCTACTGTCAACTCTACTGTCGTCCTACTGCCGTTGGCAAATATAGGAAATATTCAAGTTAGCGGGAACGACAACTGTCGGCCTGCAGTCGTCTAGTCGTGCAACTGTCAAAATAACAGTGTCCATAAGAACGTCTGTATTTTAATATTTGGCAGATGTAGTTTGCAGTCTGTCGCGCTCTATGTGTTCCGCACTTCACTCAAAACTAATTTGCATACACAATAATGTTACAGATTTTCATGCCTAATTATTTTGCAAAACCTAAAGGTAGGCTATAACTAGCGATCTTACAGTCTTTTTCTTACGGGTTATTTCCTCAAAGCCTGCGCCAAAAAATATGCAACAATTCAACTACCCATAAACGTATGTATTTAGTGCAGCATGGCCGGCATGTACACAAGACAACACAGCTGTCCATTTTGCATGTACACAATATCGTTGTGGCCATACTAATACCTTTCACTTTAATGAAATTTTAATATTTTGTTCAAAGTGAAATTTTTTTATGCAAAAAATAAGTAAAAATTGGTAAATATTTTTTTGTTTTAAATTATCAATTGTTATTACAAATGATATAATAGAGCAAGACCTAAAAGTAGGCTAAAACTACCGATCTTACGGGTTATTTCTTACGGATATTTCTTACGGGTTATTTCTTACGGTTTTTACTATCACTTTTTTTTCAGTTAGCTCCCGCAGCAAAATCCTATCTTCTGCAAGCCTGCCGTAAGGAACTTCGTTCCAAAAAAAAACAAAGAAATAGATTAAGAAAATTGAAATCACTTTAGTTGTTATATAAGCAGAAAATAATTTGAAAAAGAAACAGAATAAAATATAATGTCACAGAAGTAACGTCTTCGGCATTTTTATTCTTTCCTCCGCTCGAACAACTAAAACTCGCGCTGGCTCACTCAAACTACTCCGCTGATGCATGGTGGAGCATACTTTTCGTCGCTTAATCCTCAGCTGTATTATATAGTAGAACAGCGGACTTTACAGAGGCGCTTAGGCTTTGGGTTATAAATAAATAAATAATATAAAGCACTAAAAGTGGCAGTGCACATTTATCTATACATCTACATAATAGACCGTATGTGTTTATGTTAGTATTCATGCATGTGTCGCTAAGATATAAATTTCTTCTTACAACACTGACATTTTTAAGCTTTTGGGAGAAATATTTAAAAGCGTTTTTTAAAAGTACCGTGAAAGCTAATCTGAAAGTTGTCGTAATGTCGAAGCGATTTTTGTAAGAGGTCTTTGTTATAAATATTCTGAACCTTTTTTGCTAAGCTTTTTGAATTCTTCTTTGAAATTTTCCGTAGAAGCTCTTTAGCAAGTGGACGTGAACGTTTTTTGGAAGTTTTTTGAAAGCTGTCGTCTACGCTTTCTGGTAAAAGAATTGAATGCTTTTTGAAAGCATTTTAAGAGCGTTTTCTAAAATGTGTGTGAAAACTCAGTTTCGGTTTAAATTTTTTTTAGGCTTTTGTTAAGATTGTAATGAAAACTGTTCTTTAAACTTTTTACACAATTTTTACATACATTCTAATAAATTAAAAGAAAAACCAAATGTTCATATCAGATTTTACAAAAGCTTCCTTGAAAAACTTTGTTATTTTGCTAAAGCATTTGATTTTTTCCTGGTCTTCAATAAACAAAAAACTGTTAGGATTGTTCAAAATCACAAACTCATCTCTCACAGAATTCCACCCATAAATTCGTTATCTTGTAATCGCAAAGATTCGACTCTAATTGCAAGTTTTTTCACCTGACAGTTCTCACTCACTCGTTCACTAATATTGATTGAAATTAATTGCACATATTTACCGCAAAAGCAATCGGTTAATTATCGCAAATTAGTGTAAAATGTTGCATGAGAGTGGAAAGGAAGAAGCGCAATTTAATCGGTTTTGCCTGTAATTCTCTTTAAGGTAACGACTCTTTAAACTTTGACCTCTTGTTGCAAATCCACTGTTACTGGAAGCGACTTGCAAACATTTATCGCGCAATATTTAGCGTTTGAGAAAATGAGTTTTTCAGCCACTATATGTGCCGGGTGTTGTTGCGCATGATGTTGCTGGCAAGAATATCTTCGATATGCCGGGGCTGTGGCGTAACTAGCCTACGTTGCGCCTGGTGCGGATGATGAATTTTGCGCCCTTCATAGATTGTGCGCCGCGGGCCCCCCGTCATTCAAAAATCATACCTAAGATAAAAAAATTTTAAGGTATTTTTACTTTATAACGCGCGCAGTTACCATTTTTTTGAACCCTTTGTCACAAAAAAAAATATTTTGTTTTTTTTATTATTATTTATTATTATTATTTATATTTAATTTAATTGTTAATTTAAACAAACAACAGTTAGAAAAAATAAATCACATTATTTTCATAAACAAAACGACCGTTTTTAAAACAAAGAGAAACATTTTTAAAATGATTGTTAATTAAAAAAATTAACTACGTAACAATACCTATAGGTCCAAAAAGTAACATCTTATACACTACATTTTTTGTGAAATAGGAACTCTTAAAACAAGGAATTAAGCCAGTGAACACTTAAGCTACCTACGAACTAAAATTAATTTATAAAATAATTTTTTATTATTATTTATTATTATTATTTATATTTAATTTAATTGTTAATTTAAACAAACAACAGTTAGAAAAAATAAATCACATTATTTTCATAAACAAAACGACCGTTTTTAAAACAAAGAGAAACATTTTTAAAATGATTGTTAATTAAAAAAATTAACTACGTAACAATACCTATAGATCTAAAAAGTAACATCTTATACACTACATTTTTGGTGAAATAGGAACTCTTAAAACAAGGAATTAAGCCAGTGAACACTTAAGCTACCTACGAACTAAAACTAATTTATAAAATAATTTTGCGAGATTTGCGAGATGCAAATGAGTAAATCGAAATTCAATTGTTTCGCAATAGAATTTTCAACTGATAAAATTCCTAACCCACTGAGCCTTTGTTGGCCCATTGACGATCTTAAATATGTTTTTATTAGTTTTAGCTTACTGAAAGCTCTTTCGCAAGATGCGACTGTTACAGGAAGGGTAAGGAAAATCCTGAGAGCTGCATCTACGTTTGGAAAAGTATCTACCAAAGAGAATTCGTGAAGTTTTTGCAGCGTGTCTTGAAGGGTCTCCGATTCACTTTCAGAAAATAATACATCTGATTGAAATTTCAGTGATTCTAATTCGCCTAAAAATTCTAATGCATTTATATCGCGTTCGTATTCATTTGCTAAATCTCTGGCATGCATTTTTAGGGTTTCGACGTCATTGTGTTTCAAGTTAGCAATTGATAAAAAATTAAAATCCTTTGCAATTGTATTCATTTTTTCGAACCTCCATTTTAGATTGATTAATAATGAATCTATCGCTTGAAATATTTGTGTCCTAAATTTTTCTTTGATGTTTAAATTGAACCCTTCATCAGCGCTCTCGTCCAGATCTTGCCGTTTAATTCGTCTTTTTCTTTTTTCCGGAAAGTGGTCGTCAATATCTATTTCTTGTGCCAGATCTTGGGCATCATTGATATATTTTTCAAAAGATTCATTTCGTATTTCTTGGACCTGTTTTGTTAAACCTTCAATTATTTTTGTAGCAGTATCCAGTGTAATATCCTTGCTTTGGAGGGTTTTATTTATTCGATCTATAGCAGTTAAAATTCTGGACCAAATTTGCAATAAACAAAGAAACTTGAAATCGGTGCTGTTGATCAAACTTTGTGCACCAGAGATAGTCTCTGCTTTAAAATTGTTAGACGTCAATATATGTAGAGCACCCATTACTCCTTTAAGCTGGTGATATAAAGCATTTACCGCTTTGGCTTTGGAAGACCACCTAGTATTCGCATGACATTTAAAAGTTATTTGAATCTTCTCCAATAAAATATTCCAACGTATTGTTGATCCAAAAAAAAAGTAAATATTCTCTGAACGGTCCCAAATAAAGTTATGATGTCCGGTGCAACGCTGGCAGCATGTACTCTTGCCAAGTTTAGACTATGTGCTGCACATGGCACAAATCAAGCACATTTATTAATTTCTTTAATTTTTGCTTGTTCGCCGTTGTATTTCCCGCTCATATTGTCCTCGAATATTGGAAATATCTAATTCATCCGCTTCTATCTTGTCCAGAATTTCTTTTGATAAACCCTCGCCGGTTTTCTGGTATGAATATGAATGAATGAATGAATATAGATGAGGAATGCACTGCGACCTTTGGTCTATTGTGCCCTCTCCTTACTCACATTGACTCGTTTAGACCCAGCCTATTGATAAAGTCCAGCAAACTTCCCGGCGGTAGCGAGGCAATGCGATCCCTATCCGGAGACAGCACTCCAAGGGCCTTTGATCTGCGCCTACAGACTGCTGGGCAGTCAAACAGCAGATGCTCCGGTGTTTCAGGCTCCATGCCGCAGAAACGACAGCTGGCGCAAGCTGATAAGCCCATGCTATGCAGATGCCTTTTCAGCCTGCAGTGACCAGTGTACCATGCGACCAGTAGCCTGAGTTTGTTCCTTGGGAGGTTTATTATAATTTTGAACCTTTTCAGGTTGTAACCTCCCATTAGCAGTTTGGCGTGTCTCACGCCATGAGCCTGTAGCCAATACTCCTCTCTGCCTACCCTTTCCTCTCTACGGAGCAGCTCGTTCAAGGTGTGTGGACCCACCCCGTAAAGGGTTCGGGTCCTACCATTTTGCTGGAGGCCGCGGAGCGGGCGAGCTCGTCCGCCAGTTCATTACCGGCTATACCTTTGTGCCCAGGCACCCAGACCAGGTGTACCTGGTTTATATCCCTACACTCCCGCACTAGAAGCGATTTGACCTCGTAAGAGGAGATCGCCTTTAGCGCCGCTTGACTATCGCTGAGAATGGCTATCCGCTCATTGCGATAGTTGCGATGGAGGTTTATTTCTATACACCGGCTTATGGCATAAACCTCTGTCTGGAAAATGCTCGGGAACTCGCCCATGGGTATGGAGAGCCTAGTACGTGGGCCCAAAATCCCTGCTCCGATTCCCTCCACCATTTTCGAGCCATCGGTGTACCACCTTATGGTGCTTTCCCTCAACACCATCTCGAGGTTGGAGTCACTCCACTCGTCTTTGTTGCTGAGGGTAACCTTGAACTTTTTCCTGAGGTTGACCTTTTTGGTAGCGCTATCCCTCGGGAGGAGGGCCACAGGTAGGCTGCCGCTTATCCTTTCCATCCTCTGGGATGAGACTACCTTGCCTTTACCCTACCCCTCTGCCGTTATTTGCAGAAGGGTGTGTTTTCCTACCTGACCGATGACCAAGTGAAGCGGTGTCAGCTCCAAAAGAGCCTCCAATGCTGCCGTTGGACAGGTACGCATTGCGCCCGTCATGCAGACACATGCCAGTCGCTGCAGCTTTAATAGCTTAGCCTTAACCGATGTCTGCGACGCAACCGAGGCCCAGGCTACCGCCCCATACGTGATTATCGGTCTCACTATCATGGTGTACAACCACCTGACTATCCTTGGCTTACAGCCCCAGGACCTACCAGCCAGTCGATTGCACACCATTAATGCCTTTGTCGCCTTGACCAAGGTCAGGTTAACGTGCTGTTTCCACCTCAAGGTGTAGTCTAGCGTCAACCCTAAGTATTTGACACTGTTGGTCATTTCTAAATCAGTGCCCCCAGTGAGAGAGTCCTAAGGCCGGGTAGGGT
>JBAWJQ010004076.1:0-43822 GCA_037783105.1 Bactrocera zonata | reverse complement strand
CCTTCGGCAAGTCTTTAAGAATTGTATTTCGAAGACTTGTTTAAAATTTCATGAATATCGGTTGAGTAGTTCTCGAATCTTGCCAACCAACTTCAAAATCACAGTTTCACAGTTTCGAGACGGCGCACTTAGCCTAGCTAGCCTCGAGCGCACAAGTTATCAAGGCTGTATCCCGAAACTTTTATTCGAATCAAATTGAAAATTTAAGACAATATTATACAGGTGTTGTAGAATTTAATACGACAATAAAAAATTCGATTTTTGGAAACACGTAAACCTTTGTCACCCCTTAATTAATTGATAAATTAATGAAGCTAATGAAACTTAAAATTTTGTTGCAAGGAAAATCGGCGTGGTTGTAGTTCGATTTCGTCCATTTCCAAACTAAAACATAGAAATGTAAATATATTGTCATGCATCAAATTCTAATTCAATTTTTGAATGAAATTGCCCGAGTATAGATAGAGTTTGCATCTAAAAGTGAGGGCGCCATGCCCATTTGTGTTTTTATTCATCGTTTCATATGCAACTCTTGAACATCATTTTCGCTGTTAATTGTGATACTCCTGGCATTTTTCTTTTAGAGTTTAAGCTTATGAACTAGTTTTCTTTATAACCGTAATACGAGGGCTGCTATATATATTTCTGGCCTAATAATGAAAGTAGGCATATTTATCAACGAAAATGTTTTTTTTTTCCGTTGGATTTGGCTCGTCTTGGAAGACCCACACGGTCGATTGCTGTTTTGTTTCGGGCTCATACGCATAGATCCATGATTTGGCACCTGTGACGATCTTATAAACGTCTTTTGAAGCACCGCGATCGTATTTTTTCAGCATTTCTTTACACCAATCCACACGAGCCTTTTTTTGAGCGATTGTCAAATTGTGCGGGATCCAACGAGAACAAACCTTTTTTACGGCCAGGTGTTCATGCAATATCGAATGTATGCTGGTGGGAGAAATGCAGAGGCATGCATCTATCTGAATTTATGTTACATGACGGTCTTGCATTATCAGTTCACGTATGGCATGGATGTTTTCTGGCACAACGGCTGTTTTTGGACGACCTTCACGGAATTCGTCTTTGAGCGAGCATCGGCCACGATTGAAGTCGTTGTACCAGTTTTCACAGTGCTATAGGATGGTGCTTTATAGCCATACAAAGATTTTAGTTCATCGATGCACATTGTCGTGATAATCCACGTCGAAAGTTGTGAAAAAAGATCGCACGAAAATGTTCACGAATTAATTCCATTTTTTGGCCGAGATGAATTTTTTAATTCCCTCTAAATAAAACAATTCACGATTAAATGACAAAACGTTCTGAGTGATGTTATGCTAAAAAATGTGAAACTTTCCAATGGAAATGTCAGATAGCACCTGGCAACACTTAGTGTTGCCTAGTCCAGAAAACCTATGTATGTGGTGTGGGCGGTCTCGTCATACAATTTCAGCCATCTTCCCACCGTACTATGAGGTAATACAGAGAAATTTTGAAATGAAATACAAATATTAGGGGGGTGGGCCATGCTCACTTTTAGAGATTATAAAATGTTCTCCTCATTTCTCTGACCCTCAGTATCGCTTTCATGGAAGGGCAGACATACATTTGGACGGAGAAATGGATGAAGATGTACGACGTACTGTCAGTCAACCGGATTTCAATTATATATCCACAACCCTATATCCCTTCCGATGACTTTTAGCTGTTACAAATAACCGTTAAGTAAACAAACCACTATACTCTGCAGCAACACATTGCGACAGTACAAAAATTAAAATTACAACAATTACGATATTTTAGGTCCACAATACAAAGATTGCTGTGTGAGTCTATGTAAGCAAGACTTCCTCCCAACCGACTAACCTTGAAGTTATCAAATTACTTGTTCCAACAGCAAATTAACACAAAAAAGTGCAGTTTTTGTCTGTCTGCTGCATTATTACATTATTACAACACTGAGCAACAACAACAAAAAAGCAACTGCTTGAATCTCTCAAATTACATGTAAACGATTTTTTTTCGTTGGCTTTGTGTATGTGTGGCTGTGTGCCACATTTAAGGAGTACACAATTTCATTGCAAGCGCAAGATTTTCATAACTCATTAATCATAGTCGATGAGTCTATAAAGCCGAACAAAAACATGGCAACCATTTTTTTTTTTTTCGAAAAATGAGCGATGTTAAAAATACAAAATTACAACAACAATAACGCGATTACAACATAAAAGTGTGACAATAATGAAAAATTACACACATAATTACCAAGCGTTGCTGCAACAATGGCTATGCAAGCATGCAGCAAGCGACGGCGACAACAATTGCAGTTGCAATAACAACAACAATATGCGGAGTATTAGCCAGCGCAACAAGCATTTTTGGACATTAAACAACATTAACGGGCCTTAATAAAAAGTGCCGCACCAAATGTATGCAACAGCAATGTGGTGAATTTATGAGCAACAGCGAGTAAGCGGCTGAACATAACACATAAATACATCTATACAATATGCATATGTGTGCGTTGCAGCATGAGTTGCAAGATGAGCGCGCACCACTTGCGCTTAATTGAGATTAATTGGCGCGCATGAGTTGACAATGTGGCGGAAAAAGTGAAAAATTATAAAAATTAAAATTTTATAAAGATAAAAAATAATTAATATTTCGAACAAAAATATTAATTCCTAAAAAAAAACTAAATATTAACAAATAATAAAATTACATAAAAAAATTAAATTTTCCAAAAAAAAATTAAATTAAATTAATTTTATATAAAAGGAAAAAAAATAAAAAAAAATATAAATATTTAAATGTAAACAAAAATACAAAAAGAAACTAAAATATTAAAAAAAAAAATAAAAACAATAATGTAAAAAGGTTTTAAAAAACTAAATTCTTAAATTTACAAAAAAAAAAATAAAAAAATACAACATATATTTTTACAAGTTACAGTGTTAAGAAAACGAATTTGCAATAATAAAAAAAAACAGTTATATAAAAAAAATAAAATTTAACAAAAAAAAAAACAAATTAAATATGCATAAAAAATACTTATACGTAAAAAAATTACTAACTAATAAAATTATTTAAAAGAAAAAAAAAATTAAAGTTCATATATAGCAAAACAAAAAAATAAAATTTTATCAAAAAAAAAAGATTTAAAAAAAAAATTATCACAAAAAAAAGAAGAAAATTCTACAAAATAGTTTTTCCAAAAAAAAATTTTAAAATTTTTCAAAAAAGAAAAAAAAACAATACAACATATATTTTTTGCAAGTTGCAGTGTTAAGAAAACGAATTTGCAATGTTAAAAAAAAACAGTTATTTAATAAAAATAAAATTTTACAAAAATTAAAAATATCAAATAAAAGAAGTTAAATATGTAAAAAAAAATTACTAATTAATAAAATTATATAAAAGAAAAAAATTTTGCAAAAAAAATTAAAGTTCGTATGTAGGAAAACAAAAAGAGAAAATAAAATTTTATCAAAAAAAAAAAATTAAAAAAAAAATATCTCAAAAAAGAAGAAAATTCTACAAAATAAAATTTTTCCAAAAATAAATTTTCAAATTTTTCCAAAAAAAAAAACAAAAACAACAATACAACATACATATATTTTTGCAAGTTGCAAGTTAAGAAAACGAATTTGCAATGCTTCAAAAAGAGACTCGCCGTGAAAATGAAAGTCTTTAACTGTAAGCAACCCAGTGAAGTGTGAAACATAAATATATTGATGGTGACTTGTAAGGAAAGTAATGCTACGCTAATCGCATTTACGCGTAGTGAGGTTCTTTTTTATATGCTTTTGAAAGATGTCAAGATATACCAAACACATGATTTAAAATGCAGCGCCAAGGGTTATCCAATACAGAAAACTTCAAATTGTTTCATGGTACCAAATGTTTCCTGATCAATCGTAAATAAGAAAATTTTTGAGCGCTTAACGGTTTTTATATTTAATATTCACCACATTTGCGGTGGTGCTTTCGATCATATTTGTATGCATCACACTCACAGTGCAGATTTCGGTTAAACTTCATAATTTATATTAGCCACACTCGCAGAGGCAATGTGGGTCATATTTTATAGTCAACACACTCACAGTAGTGATTTTAATTAAGTAACTTAAATTAAAGTTAAACCTTCATACTTAAAAGCTTCCTAGTTTATATTCATCACTCTTACTGTGGTGCATTTGATCATCTTTTTCATTCACCACCCTCTCAGTGATGATTTTGGTAAAACAAATTGAATGAATATAAAGTATTCATAAATGAAATCTTCACATTTTAACTGTGGTGAGTATAACAGTGATAATTTCAATTAAAAAACTTCAAGTCTTCATAACTAAAAACGTCATATTTTATATTCACCACATTCACAGTGATGGTTGCGGTCTTATTTTATATTCACCACATTCACAGTAGTGATTTCGGTAGAACAACTTTATTAAAATTTAAGTTTTCATAATTAAAAACCGATCGCAAAATCGCAACGCCTACTTTCACTTTACAATAAATAAACCAAGCACCAATTAAGACATCAGAATAAAACATTGCAGAAATTATGATTTTAAAATTTGACAATTCAGACAGACACCAGATAGGATTAAGTAGATGTTGTTTACCGATTAAAACTAACTTCTGTGCGAATTAGCTGATGTTAGACTCCTCTGGGATGACGCCAAGAGCCCTGTCCCTAATAATGTGAGGTGCAGGGACCTTGTTGACGCTCAATGATCCACTGTTCAGTAATCAAGGAAAAACGCTCTGATCTATAAATGACCGAGATATGATTATATATTTCAATCTGTCAGATAGCGAATATGCTTCGAATTGACTTTATTCCGAAAATATGGGTATTTTGCGTGATATGAAATGGATATCTTTCTTCGTCACTATGTGGTCTACTTCCTCTTACCTCAATATATTATTATTGGGTAAATTAAGTGGACCTTAAGCAATAAAAATCGTTGAGAATCAATGAGAACTCCTGTTTTAGAGCCCTGTGAGAGGGAGAGCAGAGAAGAGAGTAACTTCCTAATCGTATGTAGGCGTAGCTCTGAATCCAAGTGTAGCCAGATTCTTCTCCATCTGGTCTTTCCAACGGAGTGGAGGTCTTCCTCTTCTATCCATGGTGGGTACTGCGCCGAGTACTCTCAGATTTAAAGTTCATCGTTCCAACGACTGTTGGTTGTGATACTGAAAGGGATATACTTAGAAAACTTACAATTAGAGGCACTCCAGCTTCGACTTTCTGTTTTTGTGTATAAATCTTTATTGGCCGACTAAACTTTGAGTGAAATTTGGTTGTTCGAGAAATTGCTTGGACATCAATAAAGTTTTCGTAAAGCAAAATTTATATATTATATAATTCTCTAGACTGATTTTATATGCTTTGCATATATATATGTATACTTTTTTTTTTTTTGTTTTTGCAAACGATCACCATTTCTTCCTTTTTCTTTCAAGACTTCTCTTTCCTTAAACTCAGCAAATATTATTCTGCATTATTTTACCGTAAAAATTATAAATGTGGCATGGTGGCATGCAACAATTATTCTCAGACAATATCTCACTTCATGCCATTTGTCACAAATACAAATTGGCGCAGTCGAGCGCAGCCTTTCTAACTTCCAAAATAGTCATGCCAGGCAGACAGAATTTTCCGGACACACAATTCCAAAAGTGCATATGTATGGCTGTGTATGTGTGCGAGCCAAAGACAAAACCTTAAATAAATTGTGGTGACCCGCATGCGAGCACTGCCAGATGGGAACGAGAAGAAGAACAGAATCAGCATAAAGGCAATGCAAACAGAATCAAAAAAAAAAAAAAAAAACAAGAATATAACGGTGCTCAAGCACTTTCACAAAATTTGCAAATGGTAAATGCTTTAGATTTTCCGCTTTAAATATGAGAGTCAAGCGAATTGCAATACTGCACTCGTTGCTTGCATGTATGTGTATGTGTGTGTTGTTGTTGCTTTATATTTTATTTGTGCGCGAACTTTCAAACGAATTTGGGTCATACGTTTGGCCATTTTTGCCATTCAAATGCAATTTAATTAATACCTGAGGGCATGCAACAACGATGTAGAGCCAATAAATTCGCTCGTAATCGTTGTGGCAACATCAACTTAGCGCTGCAGCAGGCGAGGCAAGAGTAAAAGTAGCCAAGTGGATGAAGGCAAAAATGCTAAGCATGAGAATGGATTATTTGCGTACTAGTGACGCAGCAAATTGCACAATAATTCACTTGAATGGAATCAATGATTGGCGGCGCAATAAGCTTGCAACAATTTCTGGCAACGGCAGCGCGGAAATCAGCAGCCGCGGCAATAGTAAAAGTAGAATATTCTTAAACAAAGGGGGAAAATGCGCTTTTTCCGTTGTGCCATATGCATGTTGCATGTGGCATGGTGCGGTTGCAACATGCTGCATATGAAACTGGATGAAACAGCAGAAAGATGAAGGGTTGCTGTTTTGGAAAGAACGATGTTCTAGCTTAAACTTAGTTGTCATTGTTGTTGTTGTAATTATTATTATTGTTGTTGTAACCGCTATGTTTTATCGTTATTGTTATTTTTGTTGTTATTGGAATTTTAGTTATTGTAAAAATCATTTTTGTTGTTATTGCTTTTTGTTGTTATTGTTATTGCCTGTTTGTTTGTGGTTATAGCTATATTTGTTGTTGTTATTGTTCTTTTGTGGTGGTTCTAGCTGTTGTTGTTATTGTTATTGCAATTGTTGCTGCTGTTATTGCTATTTTTGTTGTGGTTATTCATACTTTTCTTGTTATTGTTGTGTTATTTTTGTTGTTGTTGTTTTTGCTATTTCCAGAATTTAGTTGTCAAGTCATGTCATAGGCAATTTAAACACCTCTCCACCCGTACTCCCCTCCAACACACAAATGAACGAAAATGACTTATGTACTTTTTAACGAAAACAACAACAACAATAACAACGCGAAAATTTGTTGCCAACGCACGCATAAATCCATTCGTAATTCATAGACGCCGTCAATCAAACAATTTTGCGCCGTTATGCCGCAAGCGTGCAATCAGCAGCCAACTATGCAACCGTGCAACATGCTGTTGCATGTAAGTATATACATATAGCCCAGCCACTAAGTAGTTGCCAATATATTGCAATTGTTGCTGTCGCTGTGGGCGCATTTGGCAATAAACGACACCTACTTAGCAGCAATGAAATATGTTGCAAGTAGCTGAGAGCAATTTGCGCAGTTGGGAATTGTGCCACGCCACGCTATGCTACTTTATGTTATGTGCAACACAATTTTCGGTTGAATTTACGCGAACTTGAACTGCTTGGGAAAGTTGTGGTGGAAAGTATTTTCCGCATTGTGGCTTGTTGCAAGTGTCCGTATGGTGTGGCATGACTTAAGAGGTGCTTGCTAGTAGGTGTGTGTGTCAGCGGTGTCTTCCCGTTCAGCTGACCAATTGACCCAGTCTGATGCTGTTCTATATACATACATACATATGTATATATGCAACATGCAGTTGATTGATAGTAATTTGTTGCCGCATGTTGCAAGTAGAATATGCTGCAGTGCTTTGCAGATATTTAAAATACTAGACATTCTAAAAGTTTGCGCTGTGGCATGCCACTTGGCATGGGAAAATTATTTTGAACAAAATATCAGCAAGAACAACAGCAACAATAAGTACAACAAATATGGTACTAAATGTGCCACAGCAATGCAGTTAGCAACACGGCGCATGTTGCAAGCAACGAAAGGGCCCTCACTACTCAGTCAACCGCAACGTCGCTGTCCACCGCCGCAGCTGTTGTTGTTGTAGTTGCTGCTGTCAAAGTTATTGGCAACTTAATTTTACCTTTCGACAACATAATTGCCAACAATTCGAATGCCGCAATGCATAGGACCCCAAATAGTAACAATCGCAGTCCG
Source organism: Bactrocera zonata (assembly GCA_037783105.1). NCBI lineage: Eukaryota > Metazoa > Arthropoda > Insecta > Diptera > Tephritidae > Bactrocera > Bactrocera zonata. The sequence goes on along the minus strand of JBAWJQ010004076.1, from coordinate 35,887 downwards.
CACAGATGACAATTGACAGGCGAAATAGGTTCCAGGGAGAGAACAGCGACAATTTGCAGCAGACACAATCACGACTCCAAGAATAATTTAAGCTGAAAAAGGCACAACAACAACTGCATAAAAGATTCGTGTAATGAAAAGTGAGGTTAGGTTATGTTAGGTTGTCTTTTGATAAGAGAACCCACCGTCAGTTGGTATCGCTGGAAGTGAGTAGGTTGGTTCCCACGACAATCGGTTCCAGGAACTGAATGTTTTTTCGATTAAGGGCATTTAACTGCACAGCATTTCTCAAAATTTTACGAGGAATATTTTCTACTGCTTCAGTAATAACAAAGAGTTATCCGCGTACCTTTGGTATAATAACTTTTTTTAGAGGTTAGAGTTTGAGATAGGTTTCACGAGTCAAGAACTACGGCAATTGTTTTAAAGTTAGAGCTTGAGGGAGGTTACTTGAGTCCAGAACTATGACAAGTGCTTAAGTATTTTCTCAAAACCCGCTATGGTGTTCTCAAGATTTCTTAGATTTTCGTCGTCATCCATTCCCACCACCATCCATACTCAAAAATTAACCAATTGTTTGGTGATTACGACAATTCAATGATTTTGATAACTACTCGCATATGGTTTAGTCCAAATATGTGGTTAGGTTAAGTTAGATTGTCTTTAAATAAAAAAATTGGCCGACGATCGTTGTACTGTGAATGTAGAGGTTCTCACGACTGTATAATGGAACGGTCTCTGATTTTATTCGGCTAAAGACGGACAACTTAACAGTGAGAAATATTTTCTGCCATTATAACAACAATAAGATGTTATCATATTACTTTTAGTAGTTTGGTTTGAGGTTGGCTCTTCTTCAGGTTTCGTGAATCATTCATAGTATTACTGTTGAGAACTATGAAGTATTTTCATATCCTTCAGTATACAAATAAGAACTATCTGAGTTGTTTAATATAATGAACTTTGAAGAATATATTGGCGCAGTACAGAGGAGATCTGCCTAAGTATTCTACTGGGATATCTTTTAAAATCAAAAGTTATTTCTAAAGTCTTCTCAACTTTTTTTCAAACAATGTTGGATTCAATTCGGTACTATACCGAGGATGATCCAGGTAGAGGTATTTTTTTCAATAACCTGAAGAGATGTCAAAACATCCAGAAAAAACAACGGTTTAGTGTGCCTTGTAGGCCAGTGGAATCATCTGTCCATATTTATTCAAAAATGATGCCGGTGATGTCGGCGACAATTGGTTTCCACAAAACGGCGCCCACACATCGCATCAATCAATGGATTTATTGAGAGAACACTTCGGGGAAAGATAATTTCACGTTTTGAGCCGGTCAATTGGCCAACAAGATCGTGTGATATCGCACTGTTAGACTTTTTCCTATGGGGAAATGTAAAGTCTAAAGTCTATGCGAACAATCCCGCTTCGATTCAGTCCTTAGAGCAAGACATCACGCGTGTCATTCGCCAGTCGAAATGCTCGAACAAATCATCGAAAATTGGACTCAGCGGAGGGACCATTTGAGACGGAGCAATTTTGTTAATCGAAAATGTACAACTTACTCGTTGTACTTCTAGCTGAAATCTAAAGTGGAAACATTGGCAAGTTTGGTGATTCTAAAGAAGCTTGACATCTTGTTCCCAGGGTACCCCATAGAGAAAAAGAAACGGTTAGTTTTTATAAACAAAGGAAAACAGACCAGCTTCAGGACAGTGAGAAGACTCATTCGAAGTATTTAATGCCCCTATAAAAATAACAACAACACATTCAAATGATGACATAAGCAACAAAGAAAACCATGAACCACATAACAACAACAACTCCATCAAAGCTAATATTTCAACGGCGAAAAATAAAAAAGGAAACTATCCAAAGCGGTAGTCCTGGGAAAACTGACAATTTGCGAAAGAAAGTAGCAACAACAACAACAACATTAATAACAACAAATCACAGCATTTGTAAAATATAAATGGGAATCGCAACGACTGGCAATCGTCGGCGGCGGTGAACGGTAATGCCGATGGCGCTAACAGCATTGTTGCCACATAGTACAATAACTGTATATATGTATATAGATGTATACGTGTGTGTGCGCATACAATGTTGTGACTAAAAATTTCGCTGCGCGCACTGCGGTTGGTTCTCACTGTTGCTTCGGCCACAGCATTCTTTGTTTTCCCCCAATAGTTGTTGTTGTTGTTTCTCGACTTGTCTACTGTGCATAGCGGTTATTTGTTGCCGCGCATTATTTGTAGCCTCTTACTATCGTCTGACGCTGTCTGGAGCTTTTCTTGTTATATTGCTGTTGTTGTTGTTGCCGCCTAGCCTGTTTGCCGGGACATTGATGAATGGGAAAAGCGAATGGAGACATTTTTCAAAGAATCAACAGAATCAACAATGTCAATACCCACCAGCCGAGGAGGAAGTCCATAGAACGAAAAACAACAACAACAGCAATATGATAACAACATGCAGTGATGACCTAGAATGTTGCTGGTGGCGTCAATGGCAATTGTTGTTGTTGTTGTTGGTGTTTTTGATGATCTTGTTCGAAAACAAAAACAAAAACTATATGAGCATTGTTTGAGATTTACTATACTAGAAAAGAACTTTGTATATATCAAATATATTATTACAAAAAAGGGTGATTGAATGTGATGTGTATGTACAGGTGGATGTAGATTATACGCCAGAAAAAAGCTATTTTTCTCAGCATTGGACAAATCTAATGTTTTCGAGAGACCTAGTGATAAGTTTGTCATAGGAGAGTTCAACGGTTGGCGCTCATCAGCATGTGTGATGCACTAAGATCCACTCCTACCATCGCATTTAACGTCATCTTGCACATAGTGCCGGTATACAGCGTCGGAAGGTGTATGGCTGCGAAAGTTACAATCAGACTCAGAGTATCTGGGTTCCTAAAAGAGCACGTGTCTGAAAACTCTGAAATCCTCACGCACTTTGACTTCATGCTAGAGCACTTGGATCAAAGAGTCGCCAAACCGAACTCTGGCGGCTCCTTTTCTGCTCATATATCAGCGAGGGAGTTATGGGTAGGAAGAAGCCGTTTAAGTCTTGATCTCCCAATCAAAGGACAGTCAAGAAGGAAGTGTTGATTTGTTTCCATCTCATCTTCTTTCATACATCTTGTACAGATGGCGTACATTCCTAATCCTACTGCCAATTGTTCCTTAAATGCTTCAAAATAGGTAGAAGCTACCGTTACTGAGCGCAAAAAGATCACTAGATCCCTTACGATCGATCTTGGGCCAAAAGGTTTTTACGACAGGGCATGTACCGACGGTACATAGCCCAGCGCTCGTCAAGCTTCCGCAAAGCCTAGCTATATAGTAGTAGAACACAAGAGGATACGGGAGCACCGACCCGCTCCCATTCTACTGATAGCGGTTTTAGGGTGCCTTTTCTTGTTAACTCATCAGCTTTATAGTTTCCTGCCATTCCTCTGTGGCTCGAAACCCGTCTTATCGCAAAGACACTCTATGCTATTGACAGCGATGTTATGCACTCTTCGACCAGTGTGGAATTCAAAGCTAGTATCGCCGCTCTGCTGGCTGAGTGAAGGGTCACTTCTCTGAAGGAGGCTGCACTCTGGAGTAGCACATACCATACACCATATATTTTACCTAATAATTCAATCTCTCAAAAAACCAAACATTAATTTGGTACAACTTTGGTCGGTTGTCAAAAAAGTGTTGCGGTATTTTTATTAAATCAATTCGTGTGGCACCCATACATCGAGCTTCTTAGTAACTCCAAGCTTCTTCAAATGGTTTATAACGGTTTGATGACTACTATGCCGGTCTCTTTCGACCAATTCAGCGATTTTATCGCAATTTTCGACGACAGGCCTTCCGGAGCGTGGCGCATCTTCGACCACCTCTACACCAGAATGAAAACGTTGAAACCATCATTGTGCGGTGGAAATGGAAACTGTATCGGGTCCATAAACTGCACAAATTTTATTGGCGGCTTGAGATGTATTTTTGCCTTTATCGTAGTAGTACTGTAAAATATGCCGTATTTTTTCTTCATTTTGCTCCATGTTTGCGACGCCATAACTCACGAACAACTTAATAGAAACGACAATCAATAAAACACGTGTTAGCGCGTGAAATAAGCTTTCCAAAAAGGTATAGCATGACCCGATGCGACGAATAAAACTAGAACTACGCGCTTTCAGCGCCAACTAGCGAAAATACCGCAAGACTTTTTTGACAACCTAATATTTAAATACTGAAAATAATTTTGAGAAATGTGAACGTGTTATTTGACCCATCGAACACCGGATCCGTGCTGCTTTCATATACCAGATTGTCGTGGGAAAATACTTACTTACGAGTAATTACCTTTCTTGACAAATATTTTCGACGAACAATTTTATGTTGATATCGTAAACATTTTGGTTAATTGTAGAAAATTTCATTGATGCAAACTGCCGCATCTCTATATATTTATGCAAAGCCACTAAATTACTCTCGAGCATAAAAACTTGATTATCAATGCACTAAGTGCTCAGATATCAGGCAAAGATCAATCATAAAGGCTGCGCATGAAATTTCACTACTTTAGTCGGCACTCGGCATATAAAATCCACGCGCATTCGGCAATTGCAAGAGGGAGAAATTATTTATTATACATATGCAGAGAGTATATACATATGTAAACGCTTGTATCTATATGTACATATATATATGCCTCCTTATACATAATTGCATGCATGAACTTAAGTGCCCATTATTTTCTTATCTGCGCAGCTTCTCTCCAAAGTTATCAAATAATAATTTAAATGACTGCGCAGCGCCATAATTATCCACTTGATAGATACTCGTAAATAACAGGAAAAATATTTTACAAAAATAATACTCGTACAAGAAATTTTTGCAGAAAATACAATTTCACCAGCTCTTGAGCGCTCATAGACAATAATAATTTGCTGGCAGATAAGCTGCGCAATTTCACTGCAATTGCTGGCAAAAAATGAAAACAACAAAGAAAAGTCACCAGAAATTTAATTTAATTCAATTTATTTGTTTATCCCCTGCGTTTTGTTGACTTTTCGCTTTGTTTCACGCCTAATTGCTGTTGCTGTTATTGCTTGCTTTATTTGAAGATTTTAATTACAGACGAAAACACTTTTCACAAGCACCACAGTGGTAGCCAAACTTTTTATAACCTGAATAGAGAAGTTTCACACATCACGTAGGAATCGTTGGGGATTATATAAAATATATATGTACATACTTATGTGTATATGTATATCATGAGAGATCAGCGGGATGAGCTGAGTCGTTTTAGCCAAGTCGCTCTGTATATACGAGAACTATTCCCTCAGTTTTTGAGATATCTAACTGAAACTTTGCATACGTCTCTTTCTTCTCAAAAGCCATATTATTTGTCGAAACCGCCGATATCTGATCACTATAGCCTATAGCTGTCATATAAACTGAACGATCGGAATCAGGTGCTTGTATGGAAAACTTTTTTATTTGACGAGATATCTTTCCGAAATTTGAGAAGAATTATTTGGCAAGACAACCCCACAATCTCCGAAGAAATCGTTCAGATTGAACTATTATAGCATATAGCTGCCATACAAACTGCACGTTCAAAATCAAGTTTTTACATGAAAACCTTTTTACTTGTGAAGGGTATTATGCAATCGAAGCAAATATTCTTTTTTCTTGCTTTCCGGAGACTTTAGTTTCCAAAATAAGCAACAAACAAAGCAAAAAGCGCTATTGCAAGGCAAAACAAAGAAATTTCTATCAAAAGTTCATAAGGCAAGGCGTACATACATATATCAGCCCAACTGCGTATGCCAATCATTACCTACACAAATATATACACCTATCTAAGTACACACGTATATGTAAATTTAAGTGCATTCACAACATCAACCGCGGTGGGTGCTGTCAGCATCTGCCACATGCCAGCTGCTGCTACGTCATACGCAATTCGTTGTCGCGCTTGATCGCTCAATCCACCGCCGAGCGCCCCAAGTGCTCATTAAGTGGCGCAGATTAGTGGGAAAAACAAACAGTGACACCACAACAATAACAACAACTGCATGTAAATACTATAATTTTAACAATATCAATTGCCGTGCCACCGTAGCCAACGTATTTATTTGTTTTGCCGCTTTTATTTGTTTACTTTCTTTATTCGTTTGTGTTTTGTGTTCATTTGCTTGTTGTTGGGGTCATTGTGTAGCGAAAGTGATCCTTTACTCACAGTATTTGCTAGTTAAATGGCTTTACAATTGGTTTATTCGATTTTCCACTCAATTGCAATCGATTGAAATGCTTTGCCAACAAAGTGTGTGAGTATTATTTAAGCATTAAAGCTAGCAGTTAGGCGTTATGGGAGTCGGTTTCGCTATGTTGACTAACTGACTGACTGACTGGCTGATGATTTGGTCAGACGATCACTTGAACGGTATGGACAGTGGGCTATTTAGAATATTACTAACTAAAAATGAGGTGGAATGAGAAGAGGATGAATGAGGACTGAAGCTGCTCGATCTTTGCAAGAGACATCGCTTTGCTCTGAGGGATCTTCCAAGAAGATCCGACGCTTTCGAGCCAAAATTCAGCGTTGAGACCCATTTCTGGCTCAATGGGTATATGAACAAGTAAAATTGCTGCCACCGAATTGGACAAGGAAGCTGATACCATCAAGGAGTTCATCAAGGACCCTAGCAAGTTTGTCGCTGCTGCTGCTGCCTCTGCTCTAGCTGCTGGTGCTGGCGCTGCTGCCGAAAAGAAGCAAGAAGCCAAAAAAGAGGAGCCGGAGTCCGAGGAAGACGACGACATGCGTTTCGGTCTCTTCGACGAAACAACTCAACACTAAAGTTTGGGACCGTTATTGCGCCATGATAATCGACTATTTGATGTTTGAAATTGAAACTCGTGATCACGGCGGCGTTTGATTTCAACAAAACGGTCACTTTCATAAACACTTAAACATTCCGCATTAAATTTGAAAATTCTGTGTGTTTTTTCTTTTTTTTAAGTAGGGAACATTACCTTTTACATACAGTTAGAGGGCCTCCGGAGATTTCTTGCTATTGCAAAACTCATGGCAAATTTAATATACTCTGTTCCGGCTATAAATAGACAGAAGGTAGATTAGACTGGACTGTTTGGCCTTGGAACCATTTTGCTCAAATTTCCGAAATATATTTGTCAGAAGTATTGTCCAATAGCCGAGTTTAAAACACCGCACCAGACGTTCTTCCTTTTCGCTATTTGGCGCCAATTAAAGATTCTAAGTGTAGTCATATCCGTCTCTACCAGGTTTTCAGAACGGAGTGGAGATCTTCCTCATCCTGTGGTTCCCGAGGCGGGTAGAGCCACGGACACTTTCTGGAATGTTTTCATCCATTCTGATCTATGTCAATGTCGCCGTATATCTCGTATAGCTCAGCATTCCATAGATTGCGGTATTCGGCATTTCCAATGCACCAAGAACCATACATCTTCAGCAAAACTTTTTTCTCAAACACTCCTAAGGCCGACTCATCTGATCCAATACACATCTTCCGAAAAACTTTTCTCTCGAACACTCTTAAAGTCGACTCATCGGCTGTTGTCATCGTCCATGCCTCTGCACCATAATGCAGGACGGGAATGATGAGTGACTTGTAGAGTTTGGTCCTTGTTCATCGAGGGAGGACTTTACTTCTCAATTGCTTACTCAGTCTGAAGTAGCACATGTTTCCAAGAGTTATTCTGCGTTGGATTTCGAGGCTGACGTTGTTGTTGGTGTTTATGCTGGTTCCAAGATAGACGAAATTAGCGGAAGGGATGTTTCGACTTCGAAAGGAAATTTTTGGCTACCCAGAGGATACTTGGTAAGACCGGAAGTCGTGTGCTGCTTGAGCCATATGTTAAAGAATCGTGTTTGGCCACTCCCAAGTGAATGGCAATCAGAGAACTTTCCTCTATTGCGTGACACATGGCTCCATTCACAATACCAAAACTAAGAATCCGGAATATAGGAATACTCATAGTGCTTTCGGTTAGCAATACAATATACATATACATATGTACATACAAAAATGATTAAATAGAACTCAAGAATGATAGAATACAAGATTACGACACTAGTTTACCGTTAGTTTTTTTCGGTTTAGCTCTTGACAATTCTTACAAAAACAAATACATTGTGCAACAATTTCGTGACGTCACACTTCTGCCTAGAGAAGAACAAGCATAGAAATGTATACAAATTGTAAACAGAAAAGTAAACACTTTTGGAAATTACCAAAATAATATTAATTCCTTCGTCTTTGCAGGAAAAATTTCAGTGGAATGTTTAGAATATTGTTGCGAGAAAAGATATACATAAGTAGTTTTAGGCACATCCACAATAAATAGAGTAGCATTTGTGAAAATTGTTCAAATGAAGAAAACCAGTGAAAGTGTTCTGTTGTATTTTTTTAAATTTCCAAGCATAAATAAATTAATTTTTTAAAATGAAATGTGCAGTGGCTTGTTGTAATAATTATTATGCAATTAAAGGATCGAAAACGAGTTTTTTCAGTTTTCCGTACCATTTAAAAGTTGCCAAAAAATTGGTGTTAGTTTGCAAAAGAAATGATATATTTAACCCTAAATCCTCTCTATGTTATATGTTACAAATATATCTTCAATATAATTTCACAATTCTTTTATCATAATTTCATACATCTGATACATCTGAACTTATAATATATGTATATATTTAAATACAACACAAGAAACGTCTTCTCCATTTGAATCACAACTTAATAGACAATTTTATTACCAATAGGCCGATATATTTCTTTAGAAACGATTCAAATCTTTTCACTCAACAATATTCAATCGCTTCACTAAAACTTTTCATTAAAATCGAAATAATTAATAATATTTTGCGAATTTACAAAAGTGTTCACTTTTCTGTTTACAATTTGCAGGCCATTTGACAGTTTTTCACTCTTGTTCTTCTCAACACGCAACTATGACGTATCATAATGGCGGTTGTCGTAATCTTGTATTCTATCATTCTTGATAGAACTGTAATAAAAATATCAACGACGTCAGTAAATCTCTATGTATTCAATTTACAGTTAGTACTCATAACAATACACGCATGAGTCACCAAAATGCTTGCCTCACCGGTGGCCTGCCGCTAAGCTCCGTTACCTCATCAAATGCTAAAATATTCTAATTGCATACGCAACCGCCCATTTATTTCCGATGTAAATCACTTCAGCGATTTATTTATGCTAATTGCATTAGTTTTGCAATTCAATGGCTAAATTTAATAAATTATCGCAATTGATTCATGCGACTTAACGACCTTTTGCAGCAGACCGCAATTACAGCGCCGGATTGCACATCCAAAGGCAACTACAATAAATGCACAACGTCCGCTCCTAGCCATGCAACAACACCAAATGTTGTTGTGTGAGATGCCACAAGGCAACGCTTGTGCAACACAAACAAAACAAATAACGGAATGGTTAGGAATTACCGGGTGGCCGAGCTCAGCATTGAACTTTAACACCAATTTTTATTTCTGTCGTAAATATAACAACCGTTATTTGAATTGAATTGAATTTCACAGCAATAAATAAAGAGACTAGATAAAGGTACGAATATACTTAAGTACATATACATACATAGATTTTATTATGTTTAGACAGCAAAAGGAAGAAAAATTCGGACGATTCTTCCGCATTGATTTTCAATGGAAATAATTTATTAGGGAGTCAATATGGTAGATTCTTCTCTAGATATACATATGTATGTAATTTTGAAGGATTCTTCAGCGAGTTAAGGTGAATAAAGGTTGCTCTATAAGAACCGTTTTAGTTCAGTAGCAAATATTCTGTGCCATTAGACTATTGATGTAAAGGGTGTGGTGAATAGAAATTTGTCACCATAACGGGAAAATCTATAGTTTTCGAAAACTAGGGTAACAAAGACCAAAATTTATTTATCTTCATGAACTTAGCAAAAATCTACAACAATAGAAACATATTGCGTAATTTTCAAAAAGATTTTGACAAAAAGTGAAACCTGAAAAATATTTATTATTATAGCGTTACCACCCTAATGCTAAAACAAATTGAGTTTTGTATGAAATTATGTTGTAAATATTCGATTGTATAATTGAACTACTGAAAATTCGTTTAAGTATAATTTTTTTTTCATAAGGGTTGCCACATAACAAAAAATTATTTTAAAAATATTTGTGTATCGAAATTTAAGTATTAAAATTGTCGTTTAAAAAATCGTTAGTTCTATAAATATACCATTAGATTCAAACAGATTTTTCCAAAAAACGAAAACTAAAAAATAATTTTTTATAATAGAGATGCCACCTTCATGCTAAAAAAATTGAAGTTGTATAAAAATATGTTGTAAAATATGTATGAGATTGACTAAGTATACTGTTAAAAATCTGTTTAAATAAAATATTTTTTTTTTTCATAAGGTTGCCACATTACCAGAAATTATTGTAACAATTTTTGAATATCGAAATTTGAGGATTGAATATTAAACTTGTAGTTTTAAAAACCATCAGATTAAAAAAATTATTTCTGATTGCTTTTTTAAAGTAAATATAGCATTTATAACAACTGATCAAATTTGACCCGGACTGATTCATTTATATATAGTTTTTTTTTGGACTTTTCGGTACCACCTTGTTTTTTGTTCGTGTGTTTAAAATCGGTTTAAATAATTTTTTTTTCATAAGGTGGCAACTCAAACGATTAAACACATTTTTTTATACTGAAATTTGACTATTATAATAAAATATTTATAACATCTGATCAAATTTGACCCGGACTGATTCATTTAAACTGCGCATGCAAACCGATGTGAGGACGAAAAGTTCTTTTGAGTTATAAATGAACTACGAGTTCGCATGAATTTTTGTGTTATCAGTGAAATCGTGGCTATGGAATCATTGAAAGGAGTATTTTGGAAAGTCTACTTTACCACGAACACAAGTGAGGGCCGTGAAGTCGTCGAAAACTTGCCTTATGTGAGTCATCTGTTAATGACGATGTCATCGAAAAAGTTGTAGAATCAGTGCTTGAAAAAGGCCGCGTTAGCAGCAGAGAGATAACTAAGAGTCTCAATATATGGATATGTATCGACCCAACACATTTTGGTTAACGTTTTTGATATGAAAGAGGTCGAAGATAGACTCTTAACAAAAGACTTTTATCTTTTGCAAAAAAGTCGTCAGGTAGAGATCACAAAAGTGAAGCTTACCAACGAAGCTGTAGACAATTCATTCATCAAATGCATCATTAATGATTGCGAGGCGTGGGGTTATGAATAAGACTTCGAAGCTCTGCAACAAGTTGGCGAAAGGTATTCCAAAAATTAGCTAAGACCCAAAAGACTACCACAAAGTTGGTAAGGAATCAAGGGCATACACATCGTTTTCTTTTATCACCATGGAGTGGTTATTAATTTTCGACACTGAAAAATTCGCTCCGAGAACCGAGCTAAGAGTCCGTTGAAGCCACTAAACGTCATTTGCTGAAGGCACATAAGGTCATCCTAGCCGATGCTTATATGGTATATAGACTAGTGTTAAAATATGTTAAATGCAGTCCGGGTCAAATTTGATTGTATGGTAAATATTTTATAAGTATTTGTTACACTTGCAATTTCATAAATATTTAAACTTCAGAAGTTCAAGTTATAATTTTGACTAATAAGCCCTCAATTTGTATTCAATATCGCTCATAACTCTTATTTACTGCCCTTGCCACAAAGTTGCCTAAACCAACACAGTTAAAAACAGAAAGGCAAACCAATAAATAAAAAAGTTGATAAATAAATAACGGTAAATTCTTTCAAGCATTTGAAAATAAAGCAACTGAAAAAATATACCAATGATTTTCATATTATTTTTCGCCCCTACAATTACGATTTTGCCTCGTATTTTTCACACTTCATTGCTTGATTGCGGTATCATCTCTCCGGCTCTGCTCGCTCGCTTGCCTAGTGCGTTTGTGCGGCAGCTGAAGAAGCTGACCGTTGGCCATTACTAATGGGCCTGGTGCTTTGTGGTAATGGCTGATAGTCTATGGACCAACTGTTGTTGTTGTCTTGCTGCCACTAGCATTACAACCAATATTATTCTTGTTGTTGTTGTTGTTTTTTGTGTTGCCATAGTTATTGCTTCGACAGCAGCTGACAATGGGTTGAAGAGCATGACAAATTGTGGTCATTGCTATGTTGATCGTCCGCTTTCGACGGCATTGTTGCTGTAACAACAAAAACTTTTCACCGCTTTTTCTGCTTTTCTAAGCATTTCTCATTGTTGTTGTTATTACAGCATTGCAAGGCGACCGTTTCTCTACTGTGCGAGGTCATGGTGCTAACATGGCAATATTTTATGTTTGTAATTGTTGTTGCAAGTTGTTGTATTTGTGAGGAAGTTACTCTAGCTGTTGTTCCAAACGTTTTTTATGCTTCGGTGTTAATTTGTTGCATCATACTGCCGCCACGTAATGCCAGCAGCTGCAACGAGCGGCAGCGTACTTCTAGCAGTAAGCGCTGATCACTTTTTATTATTGTTGCAACAGTGTTAATCCGCTTTTGCCACGCACTTCGTGTGGTCAATCTCTATTCGATGATCATCATCGGCGAGCAATCAAGCGATCCGCAATCGCTGCTCATTAGTGATCGATGAATTAGGCGTGAGAGGAAATCGAACTTCCATGCTGTGTTTCTTTTAACGGATATAAATAAGTACAAAAATATATACATATATTATGCATGTATCATACATTAAAAATTCCCTGAAAATTTTAGCCTTTAATATTTACATTAAGAACTAGACCAAGGCATGTGCAAATTTTCCATAGAAAATACACTACAATTGTGATTTTTTTTTTTCTTTAAATTCCTACAGATCAGAGGTGTTTTAAGGCATCGCTTTGACTTTAGACGCATATTTCTCAGAATTGTTTTTTTTATTACATACCATCTATGAAAATTCAATAAAGCCTTACTTAAAAAGCCAAATATCTCGAGAAGTATTAATGACAGCGATTTTGACCTCAGACCTTTTTTGTGGCAAATAAAATTTCCTACAAGTTTTTTTAAAAATTTTTTCTATAGCTCTTGTCATTTAGGAGATATATACAAAAAAATGCGAATTTCATGGAAAAATTAGGCTTAGAGCCCCGTATTACCTCGCCGGTGTGAGTTACGACTTTGTTGCATTGGGCACTTTTGTAGAGTAAACAATTCTGAGAAATATGCGTCTAAAATCAAAGCAATGCCATAAAATACCTCTGATCTGTAGGAATTTAAAGAAAAAAATCACGATTGTAGTGTATTTTCTATGGAAAATATCGACAAAATAATCCTTCAGTAATTAGAGAATATCGTCATGCAAGCACTGTTTAGCTTAAACTGGAACTAAATGTTGTACAAAAGAAAACGATTTGAAACCTTCTAAATAAGGCTGGATACAAAAATAAGCTCGATGTACAGGTGACACACGGGCTAACGCACCAAAACCTTATAAACTGAATTACCATCTGTGGATCGCTGCTAATTTGTCATAAACTCGAACCAATTTAGGAAGCGTATGTTTACTGGTCATTAAAACCTGTGACGACGAATACCGATCAAATCATAGAAAACATTATGTTAGCCCGCAATGTGACATCTCGTGACATCGCCCAGAACATGGAAGTTAGTCACCAAACTATTTTAAACCATCTGCAGAAGGCTGGATACACAAAAAAGCTTGAGTTTGGGTGCCGCATGATTTGACGCAAAAAAAAACTTCTGGACCGAATCAACGCCTGCGATATGCTGCTGAAACGGAACGAACTCGACCCATTTTTGAAGCGGATGGTGACTACGACAATGATGGTGGATCACATACGACAATATCAAACGAAAACATTCGTGGTCGAAGGCCAGTGAACCGACCCAAACAGTGGCCAAGCCAGAATTAACGGCCAGGAAGGTTTTACTGTGTATTTGGTGGGATTGGAAGAGAATCATCCACTATGAGCTGCTCCTATATGGCCGGACGCTTAATTCTACCATCTACTGCGAACAACTGGACCGCTTGCAGGCCATCGACCAGAAGCGTCCAGAATTGTCCAACAGGAAGGGTGTACTGTTCCACCAGGAAAACGCAAGAACACACACTTCGTTGATGACTCGTTAAAAGCTACGGGAGCTCGGATGGGAGGTTTTATCGCATCCACCATATAGCCCGGATATAGCGCCAAGTGATTACCACCTGTTCCTGTCCATGGCGAACGCCCTTGTTGGTGTAAAGTTGAACTCAAAAGTGGCTGTCCCAGTTCTTCGCAAATAAGGAGAGGGGTTTTTACGAGGGGGTATTCTGAAGTTGCCGTCTAGATGGAAAAGATTAACGAACGAAACGATTTTGAACTAAATCCGATCACTGTAACACTTTTTATAAGGCATTGAATAAAGAGCAAAAGGTGGAAGGGAGATATTTGACAACCTAATACATCACTGATAACCAACTTTTTATGGCCGCAATTGAAAGATGTTGATCTCGACAATATCTGGTTCCAACTAGACGAGGCTACGTGCCACACAGCACGTGCAACGGCCGAATTAGGCGAGTAAATTGGGAGATTCGATTATTTAAAGATATTGTGACATTGAATGCCTTACATAGGTTTAAACCAGATCTACTGATCTCAAAGTAAACTACATCCTAAATAACTCGTGCTTGTTCGCATTTCATATACCACTCCACAGTACAACACAGATTTCTGAAAAAAAAAAAATGCATTTCATTTACTTTGCAAGAAGAAACCTCTAGACAACTATTCCTGCGGTGGTCTTACAATTATGAATGCTAGTCTACCACTGAGCCAGCGGATGATATGTTTAAGTTGATATACATACATACATACATTGCATTAGAGCAAATGTGCGTAATGATGCAGCAATTTACTTATAACGGCTTCTAGAAGCATAAAACACACAAACAAACAACAACAATGATATCACATGCATACATACATATGTTTATATGCATGAAGATAACCATAGAGACCAACAAAAAGAACAAGAACAAACCAAAGCTTCGCTAATAAAACCAACAATGACAACAGCAAAAGTAGCAGCAACAATAACAAAAACAACACTTAAAAGCACGCACTTCACTTTGGCGTTGCCAGCTTTTGTTGTTGTTGCTGTTATCGCAGTTGCACTGTTGTTGTAAGTAGTCTTTGGTACTGCTGTTCTAGCAGCTTATGGCTGGAGGTATGTTGCAAGAATTTCAAGTGCGCACATAACCGTTTATGTGGCAACAAACAAACTGCAAGTCACAACAACAACAACAATGACAGCAATAGAAGAAGTAGGAGAGCAAATAAAATGAAAAAGAAGGGCATGCAACAGCGCGCGATTACGCACTACTGACCGGCTGTTGTCGCTGCCACAAACTGCCGCTACAGCAACTGTGGCAACCATGATGACTACGGCAACTGGCGGCCAGCAACCTTTTGAGCAACGGAAGCTGTGCCAACGCGCCACCGTGCAACGCACTTACGCACATGTATACGAAGTAGCAAGTACAACAACAACAACAACAATAACAGTAGCAACGGTGGCAGCATAACTAAGCGACGTGGCACTTGGAACACTAATCAATATTGGCAGCGTCATCAGCGTTATCGGTTTGTTGTTGTTATTGTTTTTTTGTTGTTGTCATATTGTTGCATATACATATGTGTGTGTGGCATGTTATTCCAGCTTAAACTAACGCGATGCGCACGGACATTGCCACTGACTTCTACACGTTGCGGCATGTTGGCACTCCTTCCGCTGTGGCAACGTGTTATAATTGTTGTTGTAAATAGTTTAGTTACAAGCGTTGGCAGTGTTGCTCTAGCTGTTTCTCCAATTCATTTTGTTTACTTATTCTAACACGCATTTTATTAAATTGTTGTTGCAACACCAATAGTGGCAGCAGCAGCATTCATGCAACGCACAAAATTACGCAGAATGTTAGTTAGCGGTCGGCAGCGCTCCAGCTCTAGACGCACAATAAACAATCCAGTTAGCCGGTTAACTGCTTGTTGCTGCCACTTTAGTTTATAAGTGCTGCGTGCAACATGCCATACGCACGCACATACATATGCAGAAGCAGGGAAAACAACTTGCCACCAACTCAATCAATCTTTAACCCGCACAAATACACACACACACATACATATATACATATATTTGCTTGCATTTACTTATTCTACATTTTTCTTCTTCTTCTCCGCTGTCCATTTACAGGATGACATGAGCGATCAGTGCAGCCTCACACAAGCCGGCCTCGAGGAGTACAACATACGCGCCTCATCCTATTACGATCAGCCAGCCATGTTGTTCCATCATCAGAAGCAATCGTCGTATGCACAATCGGAGGGGTATCACAGTTATGTCTCCAGTTCGGATTCCAGCTCGGCCACACCATTCCTGGACAGGTGAGTTTTGCCTTGTCGCAATCAATGCGCATCACAAACACACACACGCACACATACATACATATGAGTATGTCGATTGTGTCGTCGTTGTTGCTCGCATTTGGCGCGTGTGATAGCCCGTTGGCCCGCTGGTGCGCCGTTGGCTATCTATCGCCCGTTGGCTTTTGCCTGCTGGCCGTTTGTCATTTGTCGTTTGGCCATTTATGTTTATTTTTGGATTATTAATGTAGTAAGTTGTTGTTGCTGCTGTTGTTGTTGTTTAGTTGCCAGCGTGTATTTAGTGATTTGTTGCACGTTCGCAGCGTTTATTTGTAGTTACATGCCAGCCGTTCGCCTGCATACTGCGCGTTGCAAGATGCTCTCGCAAACATTGGTTGCATGGAATGTGACAATTGTGGTCTTTGTTTTTGCTGTCACGAAATGCCTGCCATACAGCTGGAATGCGATTGCGTTGATGTTTTATTTAATTTATTGAAAAAAGGCTGCCTTTTAAGAAGTGTTATCATAAAATGACGATGGAGTAAAGTTTAAGCTAAAAAAATGATTCAAAAACATACAGAATTTCTTAGATCGTCACAACATTTCTCAAACTTTTGACATAACATTTTTGGAGCCACTGTAAACTCAGAACAACTTCATCAATTATAGACAATTGACTCATATTTAATATCTCTCCGACGACGGAGTTGTGGTTGGAAAGAAGCCGTTGGAGGAGAGGAGCAGTGCCTTCTTTACGAATGGCCGTAAAGCTTGGCGAAGAGTTTTACTGTCAGAGCTCTCTATCAACTCCAGCTTCGGACTTCCTGACTATTGCAGGGTCTTCCATGCCAAAGTAGTAGTCGTTAACGTAGCAGTAGGTTTGCCTTTCCGGAATACAGCCTCCTTCGGAGAAGTGACCATTCACTCAGGTAACTTGAACTCATTAACAGTGCGTTGAGGGCTGGTCAGGGAGTGCCTAACCTCCTTATCAATAACATCGAATGTCTCTGTGATTGGCCCAGGCCAATGCAAAACCGCAGGAAATTGTAAAGCGTGTCAGTGCTCCCGTATCCTCTTGTGATCTACTATATTGGCCAGCGCTGGGCCACCATCGGTACATGCAAAGGACTACACGAGCAGCTTGTTGGGTAGAAAGAGACACGTGAAAGTTTTCAGATCTACATATACCTTAAAAACTGAAGGACTAAATCGACTGTTCAGGTTATAATTACTACCTTGTTTATTATACGGTGTAAAAGAAAATATGAAGACAATAAAAGATTTAGGTTCCGGTCAATATGACTTAACATCAAGGTAGTCGGTTTAATAAAAACATGGCTTAGCTGGGTCTATATGCAAGTTTCTTGATGACGCTTTAAAATTTAAACCTCTAACTCTTCAAAGAGATCTTTTATGAAAAGTTTCTGTGGAATAATTTTATGAAACTTACCTACGCAGTATCTTTTTAGCGATTCTCCAACTTCTCCAACGCGCTCGATTTTTTTTTCTGAAGGTCTACAAAGTCGTGACGGTGATACTCTCTTCATTCCATACAGTTTTGTATCGCACAGAAAAAATTTGGAGATTATAATGAATAGGGTATCAATACCTAACTTAATTTGACCAGTTTGGCAGTGGCCACAGGAGAGGAGTGAGCCAGGGCGTTGTCATGATAGAATAGCCTTTACCATCTTTGGCCAAATAAATCGTTGGAATAAAGCCCAATGATCCTTCTTCTTTAGTTAGTCAATGTTGATTTCAGCTTGGACATCTCAGAAAACTTTGGTCGTCACCGTAACTGCCAACATGATATTCATAGCCTCCTTCAGACCACCATCGATGGGTAAAGCGCCTTGTTTACAACCTCTCTTTGATTGCATTTCTAAGTGAAGTTAACTGTTTCTCGGTCTGTGAAGTCTTTGGACTACCGTTTACAGTGTCCAAGCTCTCTTTGATTTAACTTCCGAAGAAAAAGAACGAATCGCCGGCCGATGTTACTGTTTCTGTATTTGTCTGAAATTCGGTATATGTTCATCTTCCCACGTGGTGAAAATTTGGTTCGGTAGAAATTTGGTAGCAGATAGAATTTTCATAGTGAATTGGTGGTTAGGCTAAGTACTAATCGAATCATTCTAGTTCAATTAACTTTTTTTGTAGAGTGGCCCCTTATAAAATTTTACTAGTCTGTAGACTTCAAAAATAGCAATGCTAAGACTTTTCCCATTTTATACAAATGTATTATATATGTATGTATATAGAAATTTCATAATATCCGTAATAATTTTAGCAGAGTTGCCAACACAATTTTTATTATTAATAAGTATAGCACAACAACTTAAGTATCTAGTTAAAATCATGCTTTAATGTCAAATAGTTGATTTTTAAAATATTTTTTTTTTTACCAGAGTTACCATATTTTAACTTTTTTTAAAACAACAACTTTGATGTTTAACAGAGTGGATAGTATCAAAATTTTTAAAAAATATGGCTGAAATTTTTTGTGACAGAGTTGCCACTTTTTATTTTTCATTATCTTGTCAGAAATAAAAATTTTTTGTCAAGCAGAGTTCGTAGTGCCAAGAAACTGTCAATAATTGTGTTATGAAATTTTTATAGACAGAGTTGCCACCTTTTATTACTATTTATACAGCTAAAAATAATATTTGATCTTTAACCCAGTGGGTAGTGACAAAAAATTTTGCACACATATGTACTTGTGTTCTGAAAAATTTTTGTGACAGAGTACAACTTTTTGTTACACAGTGTCAAAAAATGTTAATAATTGTTTTCTGAACATTTTTTGACTGAGTTGCCCCAATTTTTATATGAATTATCCGGTTGAAGATAAAACTTTTGTGCTTCAGAGAATGAGAAGAGCCAAAATTTGAAAGTAATTGTTTTTCCAAATATTGTGTGACAGAGTTGCCACGTTTCGTTTCTCATAATCCGGTTAAAAATGCAATTTTTCTGTTTCACAGAGTGCGTAATGTCAAAAAATTTGAAACATTTTGTTTTTGAAATTTTTTTAACAGAGTTGCCACTTATTAACATTTATTACCCAGTCAAAAATATATATTTTTCTATTTAACACAGTGCGTAATGTCAAAAAAAAATATTTTAATATGATTTTTTTTTTAAAGAGACTTGCCAGCCTAGTAAACTATTTGTCCAGAAATAAGAATTCACATAGAAAAGTGTGATGGCTGCTTATGTAAATAACCATAACAACACTGTAATTATTTTAACGGCGGCATGTCTTAAGTCATTTGCCGCACTTCCTCGAGATACACACGTCCACGTTGTTAAAACTCGGCGAGCATAATTTCTCAAGCCTTCCAGCTAAGACTTCAATGTCGCTGCTTTGCAATAACTTGGCACTTAGCATATGTGGCACTTTGGCGCATGCGTACATACACTACATAATTTTAGCAGGCATACCTATGTACATGTATGCTTAATATATGTAAATAGATATATGTATGTATATATGTATGTATATATTCAATATGTGATGACAAATAAAAGCACACGCAGAAGTACCATTCACCTTTATGAAGTCTTATGCATACTTACATACACACATCTAAAAAAATACTCTTATATATACACGTCATATTGTGTCTTACGCACTTAAGCGGCACTCAAGCTTCTATGAGGCATGTACTTACACACTTAAGCACACACACACACAGAAACTATATTATAATCGCGCGCAAAGTGGTTGGCCGGCAGCTTGCACGGCTGCGCCTGGCCTGATGAGGTGTTTGGAATTATTTATGCAACATTGTAAATACATATAGACGTAGGTACGTGTATGTACATATGTCAGCGTGCAGCCGCTGTAACAGCCTCAAAGGTTTATGGATTTGGTGGTCAGTGGCGCAAACGCGGTGGCTCGCATGCGTGCGCTTGTGGTTTTTTCTCATTCCACGCCGCCGCTGCCGCAGCATGCAACGCATCAAGCGAGTCTGTAAATGTGTACATACATAGATTTATAGCAGCACTCAGTAGTTTTCTAGTTTTTTCAGTGTCATGAGCAACTACTCGCACCTAACTGCGCGTGTGTGTGCGTACGTACGTCAGCGATTTCCTGAAGTGCCACTTGCGCGCTATTTGACGCTTGACCATGCCAAGATTGCGCGTCCAAACAACAACAGCAACAACGGTGGCGGCGCTCATAAATATGCATTTAATAGCGTTTGTGTAATTAATGTTATGTTGCTGTCGTTCAACACGTTTGAATTGCTTGCAACATTGCGTAGATTGCTACTAAACCAAGTAATTTTATTTAAAAATATTTTTTTTTAATTTTTTTGTTGTTCACTCAGCAGCGGTGTTACTTAAACTTGCACTTGAAATGTAAATGCAGCGTTGAAGCATATTTCAATATATGTATGTATGTATACTAACATGGTTATTTGTTGGTGTGTGAATGATATGTAAAGTGGTTTTTCTTGAATAAAATATTTTTAAATATGAAAAAAATTAAAAAAAAATTACTTTACTGTACTAAATTTGTATCACTAGTTTGGTATGCAAAGAGTATTTAATTGATAAATATCAACTGATTCAGCATAAAAAAAAAATTCTGTTAGATTTTTCGAAAAAAAAACAATAATTTGGGATTTATGTACTCACCACGAGTTGAATTTTGGGAACTTCATGAATGCTAAGTTTCAGGTAAAACTGAAATAAAAAATATAATAATAATATAACTAAATATAAAATAATATATAATAAATTAGACTTCAAAAGTACTTTGTCTACAGAAAAACATATTTTTGTCACGTAACTGGTTACATGGGTTCCCTCGGGTAAAAATCAGTCAACAAGGTGCGTTCCAAAGTAAACAGGACTTTTTGAATTTAGTGCCCTCTGCGTTAGAAGCTGCTATCTTTATCGATTATCCTGTGAGAATTTCATGACATTTCATCGATTGGAAGATGTGTGCATGGTTTGCTCCGCACAAATTGACTGACGACCAAAAATTACTCAGAATCCAATATTCGATACACGCTTGTGACCGATTATTTGACCAAAAATCACATTCTAATCATTAACCACTCCCCGTATTCACCTGATATGGCACCGTGCGACTTCTTCCTTTTCAGAAAAATGCATTTGCCCTTGAAGTAAAAGCGTTATGCAGACGTAGAGGCCATTCAAAAAGCTTGCACCGGCATACTGGCGGTCATACCGGCCAACGATCTAAAACACTCGTTCGACATGCTTTTGGACAGTGCAAAAAGCTGTATTGAAACAGAACGAGACTATTTTGAATAAAATAAATTGATTTTTTTGAAATAAATTGATTTTTTTGAAAATAATTTTATTGAAATAAATTGATTTTGTTGAAAAAACAATTTGTTCTGTTTTTTTTTTAAGTCCTGTTTACTTTGGAACGCACCTTGTATTTTCAACAATTCTTTTCTAATTTAAAAAGTGAAATATTTTATTAGTTTTTTTTTATTTTTAAAAACAAATACTACATATTAAAAAAGAAATTTTAAATTTTTACAAGAAAATATTTTAAACTCGGTCATTGAGACGTTATTTCCGGTGACACCTCGGAAACCAGATGCGCCGGCGTTGGCAGAATAACTTCTTACAGGATCATCTAAAGTGAAAAGTACTTAGTTAAAATCTTAGCTAAGAACTCGGACGAAGGCAAAAAAGACTGAAAATTGGATTTTTGGCAAAAATTTTTACCAAAAATATGAAATTTTTCGACTTCCAAATAGTTGTAATCGAAAAAAAAAATTCTCCATCCAAGTCTTAAAGAGTTATATCTCAAAGACCTGTGTAAAATTTCATGAAGATCGGTTGAGTAGTTCTCGAGAAATCTTACCAACCGACTTTAAAAACACACTTTCGAGAAAAACGCGTTTAAAGATGGCGCACTTAGCTTAGTAAGCCCTTATACCATGCCCATATTTATTATATTTATTAAATTAACCCTTTCCCAAAAAAAAACTTAATATATTATTAACACAATATGGTTTATATACCTTTGATCAAATTTGACCCGGACTGGTATATTAAAACTGCACACTAACCGATATTTACCAAAAAATCGAACAAAGAGTATGCTTAATTTTACTTAATTTTGTAGTTGAAAAGTTTGCAGAAGTATGTTGAGGAGCCTTTTTCACCATGAACACAAGTATTTGTGTTGCACAAACCATTCATTTAAGGTCGCAAAGTCATCGACAACTTGTCTCATGCGAGTCGTGCATCCAACTTTGTTAAGATAACATTGAAAACAGTAAAGAACGGTGCTTGAAAATCGACTCGATAGCATCAGAGATAAGCAGCGAGTCTCAACATCTCTAATGAATCGACCTAGTGCAGTTTGCTTAATGTTTTGATGGGGATCAAAGCTAGACACCTACCAAAATGCCTGAATATTCTGCAAAAACGACATGGAGTAGAGGAAGCATTATTCCTTCTAACGAGGTTTTAGGAATATGCCGTCGAAAGTGTTCAACAATCCAGCAAATGGCCCTCCCGAAAATAACAAAATGCGCACTGAAGGCCATTTCAGCCGAGGCTCATACGTCACACACGTTTATGGAAGATTGGATAGAGTGTTTACATGTTTGCGTTGGCTCAGAAGCCTATATTTAAGCCGATAATAAAGATGTGTACTAAAATACCTAAAAAAAAATGCATTTTGGTCAGTCCGAGTCAAATTTGATCAGACGGTATAAATATTTTTCCGACGAGGTATGCTCAAGTATAATATTGTCTCTAAATTTTTCTCTCAAATTCAACAAAAAGCAATAAATTGATCGTTTCAACAACCTCAAGTAGAACCAACACTCTCTATCTCTCTCTTCAACAAACTTTAGACTACAGACAACACATGGAATTCCTTTCCGACAACGCAACACCGTTATTTGCCATCTTTTCTCGTCTCTTTCTTATCCTTCACTCTCTCTGTCAAACTCACATCCGGTTGGTCGGGTTGAGTAAGGTAATAAGAATGTGTTGGCATGTAGTAGTGTGGGGGGCAAATTAATAATGCGTTGCCGTTGACAACGCAATACACGAAAATTATCCACGAATGCACAATTTCACACCCACTCAGCTGGGAGCTTTATTATTGAAATCCAAGTGCAATATTTTATATGCGCGACAAGACGAAAGCAGATAAAGAACTAAGTGGCAACACATGGAGGCATATACAGCTGGCTAAGATGCCAGCCAGACTAGGCTAACACAAAGCAATAATAATTGCACCAGCAACAACAAAAACAACAATTAAATGCAACAATATTCATAAGCATGTTTGGAATGCGGCTGCTTTAGGCGTCCGCCAGTGCACAGACGGACAGCTCAGAGGCAGGCGCTCCAACGATTGCTTGCGACCAATCCAAAGTCCAAACTAAATGACATAAATGTCCGTATGTATGGCTGTATGGTTGGTGTAAAATAAATGTAAGAAGTGTCATAAACACACACTGCAAATCGGCGCAAGGCATTAGAATGAAATTTGTTGCAAGTTGCTGCCACAGTTGGTGCACAATACTCGTACAAATCGAATGCCCAGACATTTATTGATGTCGCGGCGTAGTTGCTTGATTTGAATTTATTTTTATGATCGAAGTTGATTCGCGAATTATGGTCATAAGCCGCACGCTTGACGCCTTGACTGACTCGCTGACTAAGTGGATGGACAGTTGTGCGCCGTTTGTGGCATACACAAATCGTATTTCGCGCTGTGTTTGTTGCTGTGAAACACACTGGGTGTTTGAAAATAAGTTTGCGGAATTCAAAACAGTTTCTTTTGTCATTCATTTTGTATGTTTGTCGTTGGTAATGAGGCGTGTGTGCTCGGATTGCGTTATTGGAATGGCATGTCGCACTGGTTGTTGGTGTGAATGAGGGCATTCGAATGCGTGTGCGATACTCACACGGCCTCTGAAGTAGAATTTGTGACATAGAAACTGTTGACGGTAGTGGTTTGTTAACAGAATTGAAGTGCGTTCTTTGGATTGCGAGGAAAAGCTGGTGAACTTTCTTAGGTGTTTTAGCGGATTAAACTCATCTGGAATGGCCTTCAGTGTCTTGAGCGAGTTTTCGGCGAATTTTTTCGGTTTCGATTGCTATTCTGTCTTTTCTTGAACAGTTTCGACATCATATTCATAAATCAAAATCCAGAAATGATGCGTATGATGAATGCGCGGTTCTCCGAACATTGACAAGCATCTTCTATTGCGATCTCTACTCAATGAGGTTTCAGACCTTTTGTAGTATAACAAAAATAGTTTGCATTGAAAAATCGTTTTTTTATGAATTTTTAACTTCAAATAATTAGTGCTCTTGCTTAGATCCAAATTAAAATGCTCAGTAATTACTTACCAACCAATTGTAGAGGAGCTTAAGGCACCAATTCTTGAAGATTAAACATCAAAAATTCCACGTCTCTATTTCAGTAACCATCGCTGTATACCTACCATGTGCTTAGCATTTAAGAATAAATTTGCTTATTTCTTCTGTTTTTGCATATCTGCCTCTAAGAGCTTATAAGCTGACAAGCGGCGCTTAATGTCGATCAGCTGTTTAATTTAAATAAATTACGAAAAATATTGCACAAAAAAAGGCCAAAGTAAAATAAATTATTATACGTGT
This sequence comes from Bactrocera zonata, assembly GCA_037783105.1. Lineage (NCBI taxonomy): Eukaryota > Metazoa > Arthropoda > Insecta > Diptera > Tephritidae > Bactrocera > Bactrocera zonata. Next base: position 10,765 of record JBAWJQ010004076.1, on the reverse strand, counting down.
AAAGCGAGTGCTTGAGAAAAAAAGGCAAAAACATCAGCAACAACATCACTGAATAATAAAAAAGTTAATAGAATAAACAAGTCAGTCAACAAATCATTCAGTCGCGCCACAACCGACTCCAACCACTCATGTCAGCATATTTCATTCTTTTTCACACCATCTACAAATATTTTACATTAGCTACGTATAACAACAACAATAATTATAATAAAAATAACAATAATAATAATAATAACAGCAATAGTAGCAATAACAACAACAATAATGAAAATAATAATAATAACAACAGCAATAAAAGAAAACCAGCTTTAAATTGTCTTATTCATGGAGAGTAATTAATGCTTTAAGACACTTTGTTTATTATGCTATGTGATAGATAGATTTATGTATATATATATATACTATATATACAATATATAGTAATTTTATCTGTTGCTTTTTTAAAGCATTTAGAAAAAAGAATGCTGAAGTGTTCAAGCTACATTTTATGATTTCGAGTGCGAGCAATTGAAGTGATTTTTTTTATAATTATTTTTGTTTTCTTATTCTCAATATTTAAACAAATTTTTTTTCAGTTTCATATTGAGCGGAATTTTTTATAATTTTTTTTATCATATATATATATATATATATATATATATATATATATTATTTTATCGCTATTTATATATTTTTATTTCTTATTTTGTTTTATGTTTTGTTCTCTAGTCTTTATTTTATTTCTGCAAAATGGTATAAAATATATAATTGTCATTGCTTTCATTGTTTTGATTTTTTTTGATATATTTTTTAATTTTTTTTTGCTTTTCCTTTTTATATTTTTTCTTGTCGGTGGCGCGTAATTGCCAATGTTAACAATTTATTCGTTGTATAACAATCAAATCGAAAGCTATGACAATTATGGCTGTTAGTAATACAAAGAATAAGGAAGAACTTCAAAATTATATTTTATTTATTAACTTAGAAAAAATAATAATAATGATATTTTGTTTTAATCAATCCTGATTTTTTATGGCAGTTTTCTAAATTTTAGATTTGTGTGGCAGAAGAAACAAACTCATAATTATTTGTAGATTCGGTTTTATTAATAAATTTTTCAAATATAATTTTTAAATATTTTCGGAAATGATTTAACTTTTTTTTATTAAAATAATTTTATTTTAATTTATTTTATTTTTTTTGTTTTAATCTTTTTTAATTTTTATGTGTTTATTGTTATGTGTGTCAATAATATTCGGAAATGATTTAGCTTATTTTTTTATTAAAATAATTTTATTTTAATTTATTTAATTTTTTTTAATTTTTTTTTTTAATTTTTATTTGTTTTAAATTTATATTATAATTTTATATTTACAATAGAGCCTATCCGCTCGTTTTTCTAAATTCTATGGATTATTCAGAGCATCTTTACCTAAGGGAGACAATGGGTCTAAAATCAGATTCCATCGATTTTTAAGTCGAAATTTAAAAAAATCCAAATAATCGGTTGTTGTAGTTGTACGATCTGACAGATTCCGACAAATGATCAACAGAATATTAAAATTCACCTACGCATTTAATTCGGTTATCTCGAAAAATGACAAACAAACTTTTATGATCCTTAAAAAACTTGTCTTAAAAATCGCTGGTTCGAAACCTTTTTAGATTCATAGTGTTTTAGGCAAAGTTGTTCACAATAATCCTTAAATAATTTCCCACATACGTGATTTTTCTGCTTTTTGGGCTCCCTGTAAATCAAACCGCTCTATGTACAAGTATATGTATATGTTTATTCATTTTTTATTTTTTTTATTTGTTTTTAAATTTTTATTTTTGTTTTTTCTATAAATAAATAATAAATATATATTTTTTCTTTCAACTTCTTAATCTCAATTCCCACAAAGCAAACAATCTTATTCGAAAAAAAAATTCTAAATTTATTAACTTTTCTTATTACTTATCCACAACAACAATGCTGTCAAAAGTCGACACTACATGAAACATGCTTCAATAAGTTAAATTGTATGTTAAACTTGTTGTCTGCCCAGCAAGCTGTCTGTATGTCAATTGGTTTGTCAGTTAATTGCTATAAAAATGATATTCGTGCGCAGCCTTCTGTTTAATACTACACTTGTATTTAACAAGACTACGAATATGTAGAACAGAGTGTTATATATACAATAACAAGTATAAACAAATGATGCCAAATGGTCAGCAATCCTCTAGGAAAATCTATTGATTACAAATTCTTGGATTTTTGTTTTTTTAATTTTCGTACTAAACATTTTTTTGTGTACGCTAGTGCTAGGCAAATTCATAAAAGCGAAAATTCGTAAATGAGGAAACTGATATTTTCACTTAGACAAATAATCTTCAACAATTCGAAATAATCGCTAATAAATCGAAAATTCATTTGCCAGTAGTTTTAATTGGTTAGTTATCGATAAATTAGTTTACATTTTGAATTTTCAATCCATTATAAAACTTAAAAATTGTTGTGTTTTATGACTGAATTATTTAAATGATTTATTTATTTGAACGATCTACAATTTTCAATGTTTTAGATAATAATTTTTCTAAATTTATGCAAGTTGTAAATTTTTAAAAGTATAATAATTATATTTCAACCAGTTTAATAAAAAATACGGAAATTAATGACTTTAAATATCGATAAAATGTTATCGATAAATTTTAGAATTTTTTACAATATCGATTGAATAGTAATCGGAAAATTTTAGAATTTTAAAATGCTTGATAAAATTTTATCGAAACATTAAATTAGAAATTTTAAATATCGATTAATGATTTTAAAATATATTAATCGAAAATATATCAGTTCATGAATTCCAAATAAAATAAAATTTTCAGGGATATAGATATATATTTTAAAAGGCTAAAAAACTTAAATACCTGCACGATTTTTATAAACTTAGAATTTTTAAACATGTTTCACCTGGAAAAATAAAAAAATATTGAAATTATCGATACATCATTGATCGACTTTTAAATATCGATTAAATGTTATCGATAAATTAAATTCAAATTTTTAAATATCGATTAAATATTTCTAATAAAACTTTCATCGAAAATATTTCACTTGATAAATTCTTAATAAAATACAATTTTTAATGTTTTAGATACACTATGTAGATACATACATACATATATATGTACTTGTATGTTGGCACATTTTGCAAAGGGCAAATAACTTAAATTTCTGAACGAGTTTTATCAACTCAAGATGATTAATCATACTTCACCTAGGAAAATGAAAAATATTGAAATTATCAATAATAAAATTTATCGATATATTATTGATCGACTTTCAAATATCGATTAAATGTTATCGATAATATACTAATAGAAAATAATTCACTGAATAAATTCTGCAAACAATTTAGCAATTTGTTATTATGCACTTTTAATTTTATTTTATTGTACCTAATCAAACTAAATCGAAAAGTTCTTTTTCAATAATTATAGCAGCGCATAAATTTGAAAAACGTAAATATCAGGGAGAAGCACAAACTAAACATCATTAATCATTGTTCATCTCGGAAAACAAAAAATATTTAAATTATCGATATTAACTTTTATCGATAAGTTATTGATCGACTTTAAAATATCGATTAAATGTTATCGATAATATACTAATAGAAAATAACTCACTTCATAAATTCTGCAAACAATTTAGCGATTCGTTATTATGCACTTTTCATTTTATTTTATCGTATATAATGAAAAAAAATCCAAAAATTATTCGAGATCGGTCCAAATATCGATAATTGAATTTTGAAATATATGAAAAACAATTATATTCGCTCTGCATTTACTTAAAATAATGATTAAAAAACCGGCGCAAGGAAGTTTTAAATGTCAACTTTTAGCACCCAAATTTCCTACAGGGCTTTTTCTCATTTATGAGTGCATGTTTGGTGTTTTATGTAATTCTATGTGTACTCATTTATTGCTATAAATATTACGTATGTTTCAAACCACAATTGATTATTGGCATTGACGACGCTTTGGGGCAAAAAGTGGTCCAATCATGTGGAAGCAGATCGTGCGGCCGATAAGCCAAAGCGCGCGCAGCTTAAGTCAAGCAACTGGCAGACTAGCAAGGTGACTGACTGAATGACTGGCTGGTTGGCTGACGCGTTGAAAACGCAAAGTGGCTGCACGATATGCCACATACAAGCAGTTATACTCACATATACATATGCACATATTTATAAGTGAAGCCGCCAATGCTCTAAACCCATTTTAATGGCTTGTTCTTAAAATTAAACAATTTACTTTTATTTTCAATAGATTTTTTAATGTATTTTTCTATTACATTCTTTTCTTTTTTTGGTGGCTAGACATTTGTGCTAGTTCCGCATTGGAAGTAAGAATCAAAGAGTGATTATAAACCATTATTTGCCGCATAAAATAGAATACCAAATATGGCGGCTGTTGGTTTCAATGTGAGCGCTTAAGGCGCGTGTTCAAACGCGCATGCGCAGATCGTGGCGCTGTTCTTAAAATGTTCTTTTAATTTTTTCCTGCGTATGAATTTCGTTTGTAATTTGACATGATTATTCATAAAGTCAATTTCGTTAATTAAATATTAAGCGCTTTTGTTCTCATTGTTTTTTAATTATTTAATGTTGTTTAATTATTTTATTTGTATTTTTGTTTTTTAATTTGCGCAGATTACGTCAGGAGAGCGAAATGTTGTCGCGCCAATCCTCCCACCATTGGTCGCAGAATGACTTGTCCTCTGTGTCATGCGCTTCGATGGCGCCTTCACCAACACCGCTGCTGCTTTCCACACTCGGCCGTGACGCGACGCTTTCGGGTAGCGGCAGCAGCAATAATAGCGTCGGCAATCAGCAACAACATAATAACAATAGTTCGGAGAGCACTTCATCGACTGAGACACTGAAGTGGTTGGGCTCCATGAGCGATGTGTCCGAGGCCAGTCATGCCACTGGATATTCTGCCATTTCAGAATCAGGTGAGTTTGTGGGATGCTATGGTAGCTTATAGCTGGGGTAGAAAACTTCTTGAAATAATGTTGGAGAGTTCTGCTGTTGTTAAAAGAACAAAATTTCTGATATACAGTTACCCGGAAAAGAGCTGAGAGTCTAGAATTACTGTTTGTTTGATTGAGAGGGTGCTTTCGGGAGGATACTTTATTCCTCTTATATCTTATTTTTGATCTAGATCTTTGTATTATTCGACCTCTGAAGAATTTTTTGGAAAGTACTATATTCCAAGTATCTTATTTTTGATATTATCCAACCTCTGAAGTGTTTTTGGGTAGGGTACTTTATTCCAAGCTCTTTTGTATGCTGTAGCTCTCTGTATTATTTGACTTCTGAAGATCTGATGAGCTTTGAAAAAGCTTTTTCTGTGATCTTGTCTAAAAAGTTTGAATTTTATTTCGAGATAGAACATACACTTAAATTCAAAGTATCGAGATAGAACTTTTTTTGCAAAGAAATTCATTTCGAAAATTCAAGGTAGAACCTAGAAACGCTCAGATGGTCTTGCTTTTGGGAATTTCTGGTCTTGATTCGTACTAATAGTTCACAGGATTTGTGTACCTTTGCTGTTCATAAGCTGCTTGATGTAAAATTTTTGATTATCCCAAAGACTTCACAGTAAGAAAGCTAACTTTTTCAAGCTTAAGACCTTACACTTTAAAATTTTGGTAAAAGAAATTTGGACTACAAATTGAGGGGTCCTGATAATCTTTATTTCTTAGCTATGGGATCGGGATTTAGATTGCAGTTGAAGACTGTATCAATCAGCATTTAGATTAAGAATAAAAGTATTTCGTTCACAATTTACATGTCAGTCGTCAACTAGACATCGAGGAATACGTGGTCGTAAGTACAGATGAATACTCCAACACTGAGCTATTTTCCCCATTTCACATACGGTGAACCTGTAGACATAGCTCATTAATGTTTTGCGGCGAAGGCTTATAATAGACTTAGGGAAGCTGGGTATATGAGCGTGTGGTTCCTTCTCTGCTTACACAGTTCCTAGAAATTTGTGGACGGGTCGAAGCCATTAAAGAGGAGGTGCAGTGAGCATTTTCACAAGTGGATCAAAGCTAAGAAGGAGAGTAGGAGGTAGGGTCTTCTGTATAGAGTTCTCCATCAACTCTGGGTTCAGACTCCTCAACCACTGTACCGTCTTTAAAGCGAAAGTGGGTGCTATCAAGGTACCAGTAGATGTATTGCTCCGAAGTCCAGCTTCCTTTATAGGGGTGTGTATGCATTCCGATATCTATACTATGAGCTATTAGCAAAATCATCGCTATTAGATTTGTTTGGCCGTCAATTCATAGCGACATCGCCGGAAACTGCAAAATCGATGAGATTGAGAAGACATCTTTACCCCAATTTCATCTGATTGAAAGCGAGATGGTATAGCATTTAAGCCCAGGACCTATGGATCACCCATGAGTTGACCGTAGAAAGTTCTCTGAATTACTTGCTTTTATCAAAGACAATCTCGTCGTATTTGTACGTATTCTTACTGGACGCTGCATAATAGGTTCATGTGCGATGCGGCTCGCTTGGTAAAATATTTTGTCAGATGTTCTTTATCAAGGTTGTATGAAGGAAATCGAGATGGAATCATCTTATAACTTTCTATTCTGTTGCAAGGCTTTTGTCAAACTAAGACTGAAATGTCTCGATAGACACACCTTCGACGAACCTAGCGTGTTGGCTGGTATTGATATTATTCACCCTTTGATTGTTTAGTGTGTAGGGCACCTATATGCTATAGTGATCCGATTTCGACAATTCCGACATATGACCGGCTTTTTGGAGAGACGTGTATCCGATATCTCGATCTGGGGGATCAATTCACGTACATGCAGACAGATCACGTCCAAGTAAGATCCATCGATTATAATAAATCCTATGCACGTTGCAATTTAATCCAAACACAGAACTGAGATAACTTTAGAGATTTCGGAAGAAGCACAACAATGCTAAAATCACGAAGTTTCAAGATTCTACTAATTTGAAAGTGGTTAAACTGGAGTCTGCCTTATATGGACTCATCACATCGCTTTTTGTCCAACCACATCGAACCAACTGTTGTTGCACATTATGTCCACTTCTTGCAAACAAACAATCGCGACCGATTTTCACTATCTTCTTTGAGCAAAAAGCTTAAATTAATCAAAACGTTAAGCACTTTTTCGCAAACTTACATAATCTCTTTACTTTCTTAACAAATCCGCTTAGTGGGTGTGGCGTAATGCGCAAATGTGATATTGATGAGATCAGCATGTGTTCAACCACCCCGACGTGCGGTTATTGGCCACTTTTCAAAAACAATTTTTCAATTATTTAACAGTTAAGATACAGCACAGCTTTTCAGAAAGCTTTTTTTGGGTTATTTTTGCTTGGTATTTGCCTGGTTTTGTTACTGCCAGTGGCCAGTAGACTTAGATGATTAATGATCGCTACAATTTCGTGCGCCAATGCGAACGCCAACACTCACTAGGGTGAGCAAAAGAAGACAAGAAAGATGGCAAAGCCGAGCATATGTGAGCGCTCACTTAGAAATTGTTGTTGTTGTGAAGCCTTTTTTTTTTTGGCAACGAAAGAATTTCACATAACACTTCTGATTTGAAACATTTTGTAAATTAATTAAGCTGCCAGAGCTCGGTGTTTTTGTTGTTTTTGTTCTATTCTGCCCTTTTATTTTTGTTTTGAGTTTTTTTTTGCGTAATTTCTTTACACGCTTTTGCGTGGCGTCCGAAAATTACTGCCATCATTAATCGCTTGCCGAATTGATCGATAGTTTGATTGCACGCTTTTCGGCGGCGCACAGGTCATTGGTATTACATAACTCTGTTTTGATAAATGTATACTTATATAGATATATATATAGTATACACTTGCCAAAATGCGCATTTGTCACTGCTCGCAGCAAGACCAAATATAATTATATAAGTCTTCGCATATTTTCCATTAACTTTGCGTCCAAGCGTTTGACGCGCCTTAAGACACTTTTTTGGCTAAGTTGAGCTTAAAATTGCTTTCGTATAATAGATAAAAAAAATTTAAAAAAAAATAATTAGAAATTTTTTTTTTTATTTAAATCAAGCAAAAAGAAGTTACAAAAAAATTTAATTAAAAAAATGGAGAAAAATAATCAAATAAAAAAGTAATAATTAGAAAAAACATAAAATCACTTTGTTGTTAAGTCTGTTTAGTCGCAATAGCGATTTTTTTAATCGGTCTTCTTTGACTAGACTCAAATTTTGACTTAGCTCAGTTCAAACTCTGCGTAGACAAGCTCAATTTAGACCAACCCAGCTTTGTAGCATTAAGCTCATTACACTTTAACGCCGACATCTCAGCTGGTGTTAGTTGTGTCTACAAATTGGTTTCTTCAAGTGTTACAGTTCTAATTGGTTTTCGAAATTCTAATTGATTTTTACTCGCCTTGTGAGAAAAATTTCCTATTTTTTTTGTTTAGTTCTGGTTCACCGTCGTTATTGCTAAATATAGTTGGGAGTGCTCAAAGTAACTAGCTCTTAATCTTAATTCGTTGTCTAAATGTAATTATTAGAATGCTAACAAATTCTGCTGAGAACTTTTTAAAAGTGAATACTTAACTGTATTGTGAGGCAGTTAATGTGTGCCATGACTTCACTTACTCATTTGAATTATACAAAGAAGTTGATGGGCGAAGAGCAATCGCAACGGCGTAAGTCATTGCCCTAACGAAAGTCTTCACTTATTAATTTCAAATGAAACCAAATCAAAAGGATCTTATTTATTAAGTAGCAAGTCTATTTAAGGCTGACTGTCAGCACTAATCATGTCGTATGCTTACTTTGACAATTTGCGATCTACCCGATATTATCGAAAGAAATTATCGACATTTAAATAGCGTGAGTGATAAGCGAGAACTTATGACCAATTGAGAAGCGAGTTTGTAATGATGAGAGGTGGATTCGAAGTGATTTTAAGTTGTTACGAAAATATTTTGCTACCATATTTTCTTCAGAAGAATCCTAACCTAAAAAAGTTCTCTACTAGAACAATATCTTCTAGTGGAGAACTTTGTGTCAATGATTTGCTGTTTAAAAAAAATAAAAATTTGTAAAAATAGTGGAGTTTTTTAAACCAACTCTAACTTAACCCATAATTCTAGGATGCAATTTTTATAGGTAATTTTAAACTAAGTGTGCCTGAAGATATTAGTTACTTACTTATTGACAGGTGTAAAAAAATGGCGCATCCTGGTGACATTGATCCTGACTCTCCTGGTGGTCTGAAAAAAAATCAAAAGACATTCTTAATCAGTAAGGATGCTGTCATAGTTCCTACCTCAGGGAACACGAAAACATTTTTTTTTTTGAAAAATGGCGACTGCCTGAAAATAAAAATCATTTTTTACGCTTTTTTTGAAATTCCTGAATTTTTTTAAAATATTAAAAACAAAAATTTTGACACGATGCTGGTAGGAACGATAAGGGATCACACAAAATTTCAAGTAAATCGGTTGTATAGAACTTGAGATAATATAATGCCAGTACAGTGTGGAAAAAAGTAGTTTCAAGAAAAACGCGTTTAAAAAAGTGAGTCCGGCTGAACCGGGTTAGGTACTGCGTCACTAAAGTAGCTGTAGCTCTAAAAATAACTTTAATTTTTAAAAATCCTTATCCATATCCTCTGTTATTATGGGTTTAAACTTTAAATATATGAAAAAAATCGAATTTTTCAAAATTCTGGAGTAGAATACCCCCTTAAAACTCAGCAAATCTCAGCCTTCTGATCGAACTAGATCTACTTTAGAAGAACTGAGCCATTTATATTTAATTCTCAATAGTTTTCTTTTGTCGTTCTTAGCCGAAGTACCATTTTTTGTACATTTTCCAATGCACTTAAACTGAGATCTGTGCAGGGTACTCACAGAGTTGAGTGAATAAATAAGTAAAATATTGAAATGTAGCCACTCACATGCACCATATTTCAATTAGAGTTCAAAAGTTCGCTGTATAAATATTATTTCTTAACTCCGTTGGGGCCCTACTTCACACTTCACTATGTCTTCAAACACAAATATCAAGTTTTGGAGGAATTGCTATATAAATTTAGTCGACAGGTTCGCAATTGTTTTTTTAATCTTAACTTAAAACAACTTTTTTAACAGTAGTGTAAAAACCAAAGCTGACAGTACTGTCAAATGAGTATATATTTATCCATGTCCGTTAAAATATAATGATTTGGCCAACAGAAAAGTAAAAACAGAAATATAATACGATTTGATACAGCCTTTGCATTGAAAATATGAATTTCGGGAAACCATAACTTAGATATAGTAAATGGTATTGCACCTATTTATGTTTTGATGGTATTGGGAAACTTGTTATATACCTGTAAAGTTGGAGAATTGACTAAATTTTTAACTCCTTATCTTCAAAGTCAGAGATTTTATTAGGGGTATATATCTATACCAGAATTTGATGGGTTGATAGTAACTATTTTGAGAACAAACAATAAGGAATCACATCGACTTATCTCAAGATTGGTCAACCATATGTCATTCGCTTGTTTCTCGTCTCAACTATAATTGATTGACAGTAACAAGTAATGGATTTTAATACCTAAACTCTTATCTGCATATGGGTAACAACAGCCATTGTGTTTCACATGAGTACTTGCAGTTGCCGGCTTAGCCTCACTGTCGGTTGGAAGATACACCTTTTCTATCCTTATTGGGTTCTAGGCCGACCTAAAACTTCTGCCGTGCTGTG